>BBSZ01014682.1:0-21670 GCA_000981365.1 Subanguina moxae
TCTAATTTTTTGTGCAGTGTGTAGCCCTGGATCTGCTCTTTCTAATGCAGTATGAGCTGAGTCATTGTTGCTGGAAGAAGTTGGTGAAAAAGATCTTTTACGGGATGATTTTGCTATATTCAAATACCTTTTTCTCCTACTTTTTTCAGCAACGTGGGAAAAACAGGATAAAAAAAGATAAAGGATCAGCAACATTGAGTCAACTGATGCTGCATTAGAAAGAGCAGATCCAGGGCTACACACTGCACAAAAAAATGAGAAAAACTTGTTGTAAAACAGCCGAGATAATCAAGTTTAAGCAATTTGAGGGGATAAATGAGTTATTTGAGGGGGGAAACTATATACAGCCATTAAAAAGTGGCGCTTAGCACAAAAAAGGTCTATGTTTCCACTCAAAAAATCTTCAAGAAAAAAAAGTTATTTTGGATTGTAGAACTGGATTGTCGTCTTATTGTCTGGCCCAAAGAAAATTAGATATTTTAGAGGAAATTGAAAATAAATAAGTATTTATTTAGTGTGACCAATACATGCCAGCCACAGTGCAGAGAGGCTGCTTGTGAGTTTCTTCTCGAAAAAAATAAAGCCTGTAAATATTTAATTTTAGTGAATCTTTACCAAAATAGAGATGGCAGACAACTGCTGAGAACAGATGCCTCCTGTATTCCAGGCCGTTATGAACTGGAAAAGTGTGGCTTCCTGCCTAACAAGACACCCAAACACTGTAGTTTTGCCAAGTTGATCTGTGAAACTGATCTTCAGGTTGGTTATAATGTTTTGTTGAAAAGGTATTGCCTTTGGTGATTTAATCAAGTGGGCATCTGCATCCACCAAGTGGGCGTCTACTTACACTTGGTTTAGCTAATTTGTGTCTGATATTGGTGTGAGATAAGCCTAAGCCGTGAACTAATAAATCTATATGAAGCAAGGTGTGCGCTGGAGTCTCGGCTAACCTAGACTGACCTACCCTAAGTCTAAGGCTTAGTTGTATGCCCAAAAGTTTTGCTGGGAGATGACTTATAATTACCAAAAAGTCTCGTGGAACAAGATACTCCCTGAAGGTGAATCAGGTGGGGGACGGGTGGGACAATATTTTTTCTGGTCTCCAGCACCTACACTAAATCGAGACTCGACTGTACTGTATTATAACCCCCCTCGCCACTCGTTTATATTTAATTTTTTATGTAAAGCATATTTTCTCAATCCAACTTAACATAAAACTCGGAAATTATAGTGCAATGCCAAATGGGAAGTGTTCATCTCGGAGTGTGAAGCAGAGACCAATGAAGGGAGATGTCCAGACAAGTGCCAAAAGCAGTTGAATTCCACTCTGGCCACCAACTTTGGAGGTGCTCTGACTGATTGCACCTGCACAGACAAGGAAGACAGCAGATGCATCCAGCTGAGGGAGGTCTCGCTGCGATCTTGTCTGACCAGCAACAACGAGGTTGGACTTGTACAAACTGCATTAACTACTAACAAATATTACAGGACTCCAACACGCTGCCTTTGCCCCGACCCAACATGCATGAACCTGAAGACACGGAAAAACTAAACACCAATTTTGACGGCCCTCACCACATCCCTGACTCAGCACACATTTCCTTGCCTGCTTTTGCAGCCTACACACTATCTTTCATCTCTTTTGTATTTGTGCGATATTGTCTTTTTTAACAAATTTTGGGTTTTCATCGCAATTAAGAAAAATTAATTAAGTAATTTAAGAATATGCATGAAATTTTTACACACGACCTATGGCCTATAAATAAATTGCTTTATAGATTCTTGAAAAAAAGTGGCTGTACACCACAATTTACCCGACAAATTTGTTACGCGGTCACTTTGTTACGCCACAATGAATTTGCATGTACTCATTTACAGTACTCATTTTGAAAGGATTTTTTTTATTCTGAGGCACCCCAGTCAGCAAAAAGACCTTAGGAATCCAAATCTGAAAACAGAATGTCAAAAAGAGGCTTGCTGGCTGCGATATTATCATAACCATAACTTAGTTTTTATCCTTTTTTCTCCTAGTTTTGGTTTATTCTTTACCGAAACATTCTTTTCTTTATTCTCTGTCCCAGTGTTTTTGAAAAATACACCTACAGCTACAACTAAATTAGGGCTACACTTAACCCTACATCAACACCTACACTACGCTAAAAACCTACATCTACACTGCGCCAAAATGTTACACCTAGACTTAAACCTACACTTGCATCTACGGCTGTACACCATAATTTACGAGAAAATTTGTTGCGAGGTACATTTGTTATGCGGTCACTTTTTTACGCCACAAAAAGTTGCATGTATTCATTTAAAGTACTCATTTTTGAAACATTTTTTTTCGTTCTGAGGCACCCCGGTAGACAAAAAGACCTCAGGAATCCTAATTTCAAAACAGAATTTCAAAAAGAGGCTTGCTTGCTGAGATATGACCATAGCCAGCCGCAAACTTAATTTTTATCCTTTTTTCTCCTAGTTTTGATCATATCTCAGCAACCAAGCCTCTTTTTGAAATTCTGTTTTGAAATTAGGATTCCTGAGGTCTTTTTGTCTACCGGGGTGCCTCAGAACGAAAAAATCCTTTAAAAAGTGAGTACATGAAAATTATTGCGGCGTATCAAAGCAACCGCTTAACAAATGTACCTCTTAACTAGTTTTCGCGTAAATTATGATGTACAGCCTTTTTGGCTATTATATATTTAATAAAGGAAAATGCTTTCACATGCAATGTTGCTATGGAGACAGTTTGTTTTGAGCTTTAAAGTATACATAAATTTTCGTCGGTTTTATTATTCAAATATTCAAGTCAATCGCGTGTTATATACCTCGAACGGCTGCTTGCGTTGATCGTATTTATGAGTCATAAATAGTTAAAAAAAAAAAATTTAGGAGAAAAGTAGCCATGTTGCTCTACAATCTCTTACTTCTGTCTTCTTCAGCTTGAAATTATTATGCACAAGCATAAAAACTAGTTGCAATTGGTGTAGTAAGTGTTGAGCACTTCTTTGCTCCTTGTAAAGAGGAATGACGAATATTGGTGCTTCCACAATTTTGCCAGCAATCGAGAGTGTTGGTAGAGCGAGTGCAGCAGCTGATCCATGGCATCGTTACTATTCTCCTCTGATATGTGAATTTATAGGAAGTCTCACTTACACTCTCTTCTGTAAGTAGCTTCTTTTAACAAAAAAATTGATAGAAGCTTTCAATGTTGAAATTTCTTACTTCAACACAAAAAATTTTAACTTCTGCCTATATAGAGTAGACTCGTGACCCAGGATCTCTATATTAGAGATGTTCATGTGCCTCTTCTGCCGATGCGATATTTTTCGTCAGTTGTTAAGCTGCATCTAAATTCTTGCGCTGACACTATCTTATGATGTGCAAGTTGAAGCAAATCTTTATTTAAATTAGTCACACAACGATTAAAAATTTCGCCCCTATTAAAGAATCGGGCCCACTTTTGCCTTGGTCCCCCCTGTTGTTTTTTTCTTCTTTAATAGATCTTCTTAAGTCTTCTTTAAAATTTTCAGAATTCTTTTTTTACCAAAATTTGACTTTTGCTTTGCTCCTGCAAAGTAAACAACCTCATATTAGGGAATTCTACCATGTTTTGGTTACTGGAGCTGGGCAAAAAGAATCCTTAAATGCATTTTTTGATCAAAAGTCTTGCTCGGATTCATCTCGCAGGTAAGTGTGTGCGCGCATCTCTGACGCAACCCCTCCGGGGGCGTAGGGGGCTGGGAGGCTTGGGGTTGAGATGCGCACACACATACCTGAGACATAAATCACTCAAAAGTGACTCTGGATGCATGAAACATGTCTTCTTTATGCGGTAGGCTCCAGTCAACAAAACAAAAACTATGCTCAAATCCATAATTAGAGCAAGATATTCTGTGAAGATGAAGCAGCTGGAGAGCAAATTAAAAAAAAACGGGCCCGATTCTCTAATAGGATCAAAATTTCTGTCAATAGTGTGGCAAATTGCAAAACTTTTGACAAAAGAGAATACATGTTCTTTTGTGTTGAGCGAAAGCGAGTGGAACGCAAAATCGAGGAAAAAAGTTATGGCTTAACCATTTGAAGTGCGCCACCCTGTATGTCCATAAATATATACTTTTAGCCAATTTATTGGGAATAGTTGGAGTTGCTGACTCTGCCTCCAAACTATCTATAGCTTTAATGGATGGTGGTAATCATTTGTTGGACAGTTCACACATTTTCTACCTAACCATTTTGTCAAGGTCTTAACTATGCACTTATCTGCGTATTTGGTGGTATAAGTGGAGGGCATTTCAACCCAGGTTCCATATTTGATGCTTTTAGTTTAGACATTAAATATGTCTTCAGCCATAACAGTCGCCACCCTGCTCACCTTTAATATGCGCCTTCTAATTGGCCTTTGCATGGTAATCTGTAAGTAGGATAAATTTATTTCATTTGTATTTAGATTTTTGTTCAATTCTTCGGTGCCTTTTTCGGCTCTTTGTTGACCAAGGCTGTGCTCAACTCGGTAGTCTTTGTTGACAGTTTAATTGCCTTGGGCATCCTAAAAAGAAATATCGATGTGGGCCTTCAACACCAATTCTCAAATATTGAAAGACAAGATTATGCTAGCAGTTTTGCTAGTGGCGAGGCAGCCTTCTCCAATAGATTTCAGGTAGTTTTCAATTTTTTGCAGGCCTATCCTACTTGTTGCCTATAAAAAATTTACTTACAATGATTTTTTGTGACAAAATAGCAAAACAATATATATTTTTGGTACTTATGATATTTTTTTTTGTTGAAAAAGTATAGTAAAAATGATTTTTGAGGGCTGTACACCATAATTTACGCGAAAACTTGTTGCGAAGTACATTTGTTACGCCACAACAATTTACATTTACTCATTTACAATACTCATTTTTGATAGGATTTCTTTATTTTGAGGCACCCTGGTAGGCAAAAAGACCTCAGGAATCCAAATCTGAAAACAGAATTTCAAGAAGAGGCTTGGTTGCTGAGATATGACCATAGCCAGCCGCAAACTTAGTTTTTATCTTTTTTTTTTCTCCTAATTTTGATCAATATCTCAGCAACCAAGCCTCTTTTTGACATTCTGTTTTCAGATTTGGGTTCCTGAGGTCTTTTTGCCTACTGGGGTGCCTCAGAATGAAAAAATCCTTACAAAAATGAGTACTGTAAATGAATACATGCAAATTTTTGTGGCGTAACAAAGTGACCGCGACTCTTAATCCATTTCCAAAGAAAGAAATCACACGGTGTAAGATGGAGCGAGTACAGATGCCACGGCAGGTTTGATCCTCGGCCCATCCAGCAATTGGAAAAGACAAAAAGTTTATCGTATATTTATGAGCTTCTTTCTGTCGACACTTCCCGAGTCCATGATTTTTCCATACTATTTTTTGATTGGCCTCTCATCTGGAAATGAAGCACGAGCAGCAAGGCAATAGTTTCTACGGAAGGATAAACTTTGTCCACAAACTTTTCAGACACACGGTAGAACAGTTTTTACATAGTGGAACAGTGCTTACGTTTATATAGAGAGGATTATTTGCCAATACAAATGTTTCAATTTTCTAGATTTTTCTTCTAGAAACTGTGTTGTCAAGTCTTGTAGTATCCACCTACATGCTAGCTTCGACTTTTGAGACTCTTCTCACTACAGCGTCTAGTGTAGGAGCTTGTCGAGTAAGATACTATTTAAAATTTATTTTCAGCTGAATTTTTTATTTTGGCAACTAAGTAATGGCAACACCCTCGGAAGACAAATATTTATTGAACAAAAGTTGCGAAAAACAACAGTAATTAATAATCAAAGTATGCTCCGTTATTTTCGCTCACTTTCTGCCATTGCTCTTCAAGTCTGTAGATTCCATTGCGGTACCAATCTCGGGTCTTAGAATCAAAAAATTCTGCAATGGATTTACGCATTTCTTCAATGTTTCTGAACCGTTCTCCACACAATCACTGCTCCAACGATTAAAGAAGGTAGAAGTCAATTAGGGCCATATCTGGGCTGTACGAAGCGTGGTCCAAGGCCTCCCATCCAAGGTCTTTGATCTTCTGCCTTGTTTGCCTTGATCTGTGCGGCTTCGCATTATTCTCAAGGAATTATTCTTACTTGTTTTTGTAGGGCGCGGCGGGTTGTCTACAATAAACTTTAGAATTGACTGTCGTTCCTTGTTCCAGAAACTCCCAAAATGCAGCCCTAAATCTCAGCTACATTTTTGAGTATGGTGTCAGTAGCCAATTGTCGGATGGTTGATCCCTGAAAAATGGTTGACCACGGACCGTGGTGACGAGAGAGGGGGGAGGGGGTATTAATAGAGGGTATACCGTAAATGCGTTTCTAGACAAAAACGAATTTTTTGGGGGTGTTGTCGTTACTTAGTCGCCAACCTAAGCTTTAGCAAAGTTGTTTAGGCACTCATCTCTCTTATTGGGCTATACACAACTGGCCAAGGAGCAAATTTGGCCCGCCTTCTGTCTAACAATGTAATTTGTTCTATATTTGTTGTGGATGACAAAGCCTGGCGTCTCTTCTACCTCTTTTTTTTCGCAAGTTTTGCATCCTCTATTATTTCTGCTGGAGTATGGTGGTCAGTTTTTTAGATTCTTTATTTTTTTTCACAAAAAAATGTAAGTGCAATTTAAGGCTCCTCAAAAGCTCATCTACAGATTTCACTGAACTACAACAAAGAAGAAAGAGTGCTTTGCAAGCAAATTATTCACTCAAAATCTGACAAGTTTTTACTGGCATAATAAAGGGTGTAATTAATCAACTCTGTATAACGCTAGACCAATTGTAGATACAAGTTTGTAGTTTTGGACTTTTTTTAGTGCTGGAGGGTCAAATCCAATTTCAAAAAAATTAGCCAATTAAAAAAAATGAGCCAATTCGAAAAAATGACCCGGCCCAACCCAAAATAAACCCAGAAAGCCTTCCTGATGTTAGCACCAGTGGGCGCACCCACTCATGCTAGCACATAGGCTCAAAGAAAAATTACTACCATAGCTTAACTATGGCAGTGGAGGCTAATGAAATACTGAAATAAGAGTCAAACATGTTCAAATTGATGGGTTTGAGAAGAGACCGCAAGGGCTAGAGAAAATTTTCTCTATTGCATCATATAATTATCATTATGTGCGTGTTACCCGTAATATCTTTAGATGGATATTTTTTATCAGATATTTCCCTCCCACAAGGGAGAATGGAAGGAGATATTGGTATGACCCGCGGCCGGGTAAAGCAGGCCCCAACACCCAACCAGGTTCTAAACTTAGGCTATTCTCCACAGATTCCAATTGGAATTCCATAAAAGATTAGACCGACAAGATAATTTAAACTCGATTTTCTTTGCGCCTGCATCACGACAAACTTTGTAAACTACCAAGTCAGATAATTCCCCGGTGACTGCGGACGATTTTCTTTCATAGAGATCGATTTTCCACATGTTGTGCACCATATTTCTCTGAAAGGTTAAAAAGTGTACGTCTGAACAGCAAGAGATGATAACACGTCATAGAGAAAACAACAAGCAGACATATATCCAGAATAAAAACAAACAGCAACAAAAAGTCCTTAATTCAAATAATTTGCGTCATTTCAAAAATCCCGAAAATAAACCGGATTCCGTACGGATTTCTATGTTTGGCTGGACGGATTTCGGACCGGATATTTGAGAAAAAACCGGATTCCGGTCCGGTCTCCAGCACTACTTTTTTTTTGACTTCCCACCAGCCCGATACTCCTGTTAGAAAGCCTCCAATATTTTGACTGTAAAATGCCCTAACTCAGCTTTCTCTAGGAATAACAGCTCTGCGAAAGAGACTCCTAAAGTTGAGAATTCGCAAACCGCGAAAATTTATGATCACATGATTGGACTGAGTTATTAAACGGCTCAAATTGAAGTCGCCCCTCAAATTCATTGACAAATCTTTTTTTTAATTTTCTGAAATTCCTATTTACCAAAATTTGACTTTTGCTTTGCTCGTGCAAAGTAAACAACCTCATATTAGGGAATTCCACCATGTTTTGGTTACTGGAGCTGGGCAAAAAGAATCCTTAAATGCATTTTTTGATCAAAAGTCTTGCTCGGATTCATCTCGCAGGTAAGTCTGTACGCGCATCTCTGACGCAACCCATCCGGGGGCGTAGGGGGCTGGGAGGCTTGGGGTTGAGATGCGCACACACACATACCTGAGACATAAATCACTCGAAAGTGACTCTGGATGCATGAAACATGTATGCATGCCAGAGCTTCTTTATGCGGTAGGCTCCAGTTAACAAAACTATGTTCAATTTAATACTTGGAGCAAGATATTCTGTGAAGGTGAAACAGCTGTAGGGTGTCCAAATCACTTGGAAGGAGTTAAACCACTTGATTTACTAAAACCCGATCACTCCCCAACAATTACTACACAAAACCACTAACAGGAGACAGGAGCTTTGAAAATGTGATTGTATTGCCGTTGACACACAAAACAAACACGTACAATGGATAAAAAGAACTAAAGGAATCAAACAGGAGAAAAACCACATCTGATGCACAAATAAGTAGGATTCGAAGAGTGAACAAAAATAAAATGTATAGAAAAATTGAATTGTTGAAATAATTGAAGATAAATGTTGTCGTTTGATGATTAAATTTTGATCAGGTGGTTTGAAAGCTTATCCCATGGTTTGACAGATCTCCCACTTTTTCCTATTTAAGGCGTTCAAGATAGCATCTTAAATGGTTTGAATCGGATGCACTTATCTATTCCTTTTTCTCATCTCTTCCTTATTCATTCAATGAAAAAGACTGACTACAACATTTCTAGTCGTCTCTCCTTCGATTTGTTCTGCAAAACAGTGGTCACCTCAGTTTTGGTCATAAACCACACACATTAATTTCTTTTTGTTTTATCTTTGCTGTCAAATGTGGTACCTTGTTTTTCCTTTATTGTTGTTAATTTTCCAAGGTATCAGGTACAAATTTACATATTTTTAATTGCAGAACAATGGTAGTTCCCGCAAATATCAAGCCAAAAGTCTTTATTGTTGGTGTGGGCATGACGAAATTCAGCAAGCCACACTCCACCGGACTTGATGTAATTTTTATTGTTTTTTGTTGCAAAAATTAGTAAATGGAATCAAATGTTACTTGATTTCAGTATCCTGACCTTGTCAAAGAAGCAGGTAAAATTTAGTATGTTATAGTTTGTGAGTACAGTCGCCTCTCGATATAACGAACCCCTAAATTCAAAAAAATGTGTTTGTGGCATTGTGTTTTTGACCTATGTTCTGCTGGTGTCTTCTGGGTATGTTATATACCAAAATGTAGCTTATAATCTAAGCTAAATTTTGATATACAAGATGCCTAGAAGACACTAGCAGAGCATAGGTCAAAAACACAATGCCACAAACACATTTTTTTGAATTTAGGGGTGTCCGCTTATGAGAGTATTGTATAACCTCTACTAATCCTCCCCCCTCTCTCGCCACGACGGCATTTTGGTATATGACATACCCAGAAGATGTGTGTATAGTGGGTTTCGAATTTACTAATCTTTGTACAGCCACTCAAAACAATAAATGTCATAACCACTAAATACTAAAAACTAGGGTTGTCGAGTCGAGTTAAACTCGAAAAAAACTCGAAAACTCGAAAATTTTCGAGTTTCGAGTTCCGAGTCGAGCGCTCGACTCGATAATTTCGAGCGCTCGACAACCCTACTAAAAACAATGCTAAACTTTAGCTTACAAGAAACCTAATAATATCCGAGCAACCTAATATTACAGGGATTGTTAAATAGAATAGATTTCTCTGGCCTAAAATTTTGCCTGAAACCCCTCCCGTCATCCCTCCCGCCTGAAATTTTGCGTAAAAATTTTTTTTGGGTTGGGTTTTTGGGTTGCCATGACCATTCAAAAGTATTCGTGTTTTTTGTTGTTGTTGAACTCTGTAATTTTTCAAGCTACAATTGCAAATACACGTTGTTGTTGTTTTAGTCACTGAAGCACTGGATGATGCTGGTCTCAAATATGGTATAAGTACAGGATGTCCCAAGAAATTCCCAGCATTTCAAACAGCCATAACTTTTAACACAATTTTTTTACAAGCGCTTTTTCTTGCGGTACATTTTTGTCTTGTCCGTCACATGGTTTGGCTTCTAACCCATACAAACCCCTAAACTTTGAACCATGCAAAGATGGTGTTCATGCCAATATACACCAAAAGGATGTGCCGCTCAAGACAAGTCAAACGCAAACAAACCGCTTTTTGAAGTTGCGTCATCTTTAGCCCTTAGAAATTTTAGGAAGTTCTTGGAACATCCTGTATCATTTCTTTCATCTCTTGTTTTTTTTCAAATTTTGGTTTCAGAAAACATTCAACAAGCTACTGCTAGTCTGTTTTACTGCCGCCAAATACCGTATTCTCTCTAATAGAACCCCCCCCCCCCCTCCTAATTCAAAATCGTGTTTTTGGCATTGTGTTTTTGACCTACTTTTTCCAGACAAGTCTTGGGTGAGTTACAACTTAAATTGTAGCTTATTGTTTCAGCTACAGTTTGGGTCGTAAATTGCCTGAGAGTCGTCTGCAAAATGTAGGTCAAAAACACAATACCAAAAACATGATTATGAATTGGGGGGGCCTTCTATTAGAGAGAATACGGCAAATAATTTTTTATGTGAATGTCAGACAATATTAAGGTTACATGTACGGAGGCAGTTGCTGCGGCCAAAGAGTATACTTCTGCACTTTTTTTCTAACACAAATTGTTGGTTATACGTTTTAGGCTCTGTATGAAATTGGTCTGACAGGCATTCCCATTTTCAATGTAGTTCATTTTTTAATTTTGGGAAAAATGACTTAAATGTTTTAAGTTGAACAATGCATGTGCAAGTGGCTCTACTGGCATTTTTCTTTGCAAGCAGATAATCCAAGGAGGTGACATGGGACGAATGTTTTAGCACAGTCGAACCTCAATAAGTGGGCACTCCGAGGCCGGTTTTTTTTTAGGGTGCACGGTTATTGAGGTTGGAGTGTGCAGTAGCTTTTACACAGCACCAACTTTAGGAACAGTGGATGTGATGCTGGCTGTGGGTTTTGAGAAAATGTCTCCTGGTAGTTTGGAGAATACGCAGCCTGCTTTGGTGCTTTCTTTTCGTAGTAAATTGATTAAGACTTGTTATTTAAGGACGATCGAGCCAATCCAGCCGACAAACACATCCAACTTATGGCCGACACTTATGGACTGCAAGCGGCTCCAATCACTAGTATTTTTATGAGAAAGTAAAAAATCTTGGCTACAGATACAAACATAATTACAGGTCAGATGTTTGGAAATGCTGGAAAAGAACACATGGAAAAATATGGTTGGTTCTAATTTTTATATGCTCGACGACTACAAATGCGGTGCCTAAGCCTGTGTACTTGGATTTGCAAAAAAAAAATTTGACGCTACTCAGTTATAAACACCACCTCCCCCACAGGCTTGAGAGTTAGAGATGCGCACACAAACATACCTGAGACATAAATCACTGTAGAATAAGCTCTGGATGCATGAAAATAGCATGCATGCCAGAGCTTCTTTATGGGGTAGGTCTTTTTAAGGAATACTATGTTCAAGATTTTCTCTTTTCCTACAGAGCGGCCCCTTACTTGTCCCTTCTGTCTTTTTGTTTTTCGGCATACCGTATTTCCTCTAATAGCTCCCCCCCCTAATTTAAAATCGTGTTTTTGGCATTGTGTTTTTGACCCACTTTTTCCAGGTGTCTCTCAGGTAACTTACTACTTAACTTGTAGCTTATTGTCTTAGCTACAATTTGGGTGGTAAGCTGCCTGAAAGACACCTGGAAAAAGTGGGTCAAAAACACGATGCCAAAAACACGATTTTGAATTAAGGGAGGGAGCTATTAGAGGAAATACGGTAAATTATACTTAAAAATAGTTATTAGACACTTTTAGAAAACTTGATTTGGGGGTGGAGCTTGGTTTTATAATGGAGCAGCGCCAAAAATTTTTATAAGCTAAATATCAATAATGGTACTCGCAAAACTCGTCGGCAATCTCTTAATCTTATTGCTGCCAGCGAAAAAAAAAACAATTTCAGGGACCACTCCTCTGCATTTTGCCAAGATTGCCTACAAAAATCACCTGCATTCTATAAACAACCCGTAATAGCCCTCTTTTACTTAAATAATGCCCATATTTATTTATATTCTAGCAAATCACAATTCCAAAAACAGTTCAGCCTCGATCAAGTGGTAAATGCGCGCAAGGTGCTCAATTTGAATCGAATAACTTTTGTGCTCTAATTTTGTTGATTGTTTAAAGATTTACGGAGACTTGGGACTTCTTGAATGCAGGTACTATATAAACTGCAAAATTTTGATTTGAAACAGTAATTTAGCCCAACTTCTGATGGTGCAGCAGCTGTGATCATTTGCAGCGAGAAATTTTTGGAGCAGAATCCTCGACTGAAGAAGCAAGCTGTAGAAATAGTTGGTTGGTGCTTTGACCGGAGCACATCATCTTGGGGTGACCAAAAAGTGGATTTATCGTTTTATTATTAGGTTCGTATGCTGAGCTTCGACCGGTTGACCATTTTTTGAAAAAAATATATATATTAACCAAGTGACGACCTTTTTGCTTTGGGGGAACAAGCTCAATTAATTTAAGACTTTAGAGTAGGGTTGGCCTTATGCGTCCCTTCCTCCCGCCCTCAAAAAGTGCCCAAAATCCCTCCTGCAATCCCTCGCATCACCAAAAGTGCTCAAAATCCCTCCCGTGATCCCTTGCGTGACCAATAGTGCCCAAAATCAGTCCCGTAATCCCTCCCATCTTAATTTTTTTTGCTAATATCCCTTCCGCTAGCGATTTTAATGGAGGGAGGCCAACCCCAACAAAGAGAATTGCTCAGATTCATTTGGCGGATAAATTTTTGCGCTCACATTTCTAATCTTTCAATCCTCATACACCTCTTCACTCTTAAAAAATGGTCGTGCAGGTGCTAGAAGCATTTTTTCTTCATGTTCCAAGCCACTAAACGTAACAATAAAATAATAAAACAACTTTTTGACCAACCTCATAAGGATGTACTTTAGTCAGTATTTTTTTTAATAACTTACAATGCGTCACTATTTTGATTTCAAAACATTTAGGAATGGAGCTGGGCACTGACGAACCATCAGTTTTTGCTGAAAAATCCAACATCAAAATGATTGGTTTTGACTTAATCAAGAAAATATCTGATAGGCTGTACAAGAACACTGGGATTAGTCCCAAAGATGTCCAGGTAATAATTTTGAGTAAATTTATTAGGTTGTCCGGACAGTTCGTGCGTTTTAAAGATTAACTCGGTTCGCCCTGTTTTATTTTTGGTATTTCTGCAAAAACAGCTTGGTCTGGAAGGTTAGTTGCTTATCTTGTGCCATGCTTTAAGTCTATTTTCAAATACGGCACTTGAAGACACAGATTACAGCTTTTTTTTTGCAATAGTATTAAGAGGCTTACATCTTCTAGCTCTGGTATTGGGTAATCTTCTCCTTTGTTCTGATGTTCAGCTTTGGGTCAGCTTCAGGTTGCTGAGATATGATCATAGCCAGTCGCGAACTTGGTTTTTATCCTTTTTTCTCCTAGTTTTGATCAATATCTTAGCAAGCAAGCCTCTTTTTGACATTCTATTTTCAGATTTGGATTCCTGAGATCTTTTCGCCTACTGGTGTGCCTCAGAATAAAGAAATCCTTACAAAAATGAGTACTATAGATGAATACATGCAAATTGTTGTGGCGTAACAAAGTGACCGCGTAACAAATTTTCGTATAAATTATGGTGTGCAGACATGAAAAAGAGACATTATAAAAACTTAGATAAATAAGTTATTTACCTGGGGACCGTATTTCTTCTAATTATTCTTCTAAACATTCTAAAAAGGTTAGAGCAAACAATTAGAACAAAAAACTTTAAACACAAACCAAGCTGTTTTTGCAAGAGACAGGGGTTTTCTTTGCAAATTTCAAGGTTGCACGAACCTTCCGTGCAACCTAATAAAATTTCAATAGTCTTGGCAAGTAATTTTAGGTTATCGAACTTCACGACTGTTTCTCTACAAGTAATGTTTTTTTATGTAAATATACTGTCAGAGTAGTTGTAGAGGCGTTGTAAAAAGATTTCACCTTTAAACTTACAGAGATTTTCTCGACAAATTTCGACAAACAGCTTTTTATACAACAACTCTGGCCAACGGAATAATATTTTTTACATGATGTAAAGTTTAAAAAGCTTTCTGATTTTACTTTGCTCTCTCTCGGGTTTAAAATACCAAAAATGTGATTATATTTTGAATTTGCGACCAAGACCAAGGCGTAATCGAAAATTTTTTAATTTCGGCATTACATAGAAAATAATATTATTCCAGGATAAATTGAATGGAAAAGTCTGCTTTTCCCCCAAAAAGTACTTGGGGAACAAGTTGTGACCGCTCAAAAATCATGTACCATATTTTCTCTAACAATCCCCTCTCCCCTAATTCAAAAATGCGTTTGTGGCATTGTGTTTTTGACCTACTTTTTTCTGGCAAGTCTTGGGCAAGCTACCACGTAAATTTTAGCTTATTGTCTTGGCTACAATTTCAGCGGTAACTTGCCCAAGACTTGTCAGAAAAAAGTAGGTCAAAAACACAATGCCGAAAATACGAATTTGAATTAGGGAGGGGGTGCTTATTACAGAAAATACGGTAAATTGTTGATACGCTTGCATTTGATTTCAGATGAGTTGATTAGTTATGAATCTTTGGGTCTTTGTCCTATCGGTTTGTCGCTTTTAATTCATTTTTTTTAACTAATTCTTGAATTTAGGAAAGGGTGGTGAAATTGTGGACAAGGGTGACAACACTTATGGTGGAAAATGGGTAATTAACAAATCTTTAAAAAAAAATTTTTTACCGTTTGTCTTAGGTTGTCAACCCCTCGGGTATTGATTGTTATATTATAAACTAAGAAAAATTTAACTTTTGTGTGGTCTAGGTGGACTAATTTCGGTATAGATCAACCTTAATTTAGTTAAATATGCAACTCATGTACAATTTAACCTAATTTTTAGAAAGGACATCCCATTGGAGCCACTGGTTAGCTAATTTTTTGTATTTAGAACAGACCTTGTAGGTCGAAGTTTTGAAAGCAAGACAACTTTATAAAAATTTTAGTTCGAGAATACGAAATTATTGTGGAAAAATAAGATTTTTGGTTGATTTGATTAATTTTTTTGTCCAGTGTGTAGCCCTGAATCTGCCCTTTCTAATGCAGTATCAGTTGATAAATGAGTAATTTGAGGGGGGAAATCAATTTGAGCCTTGGAGAAAATACGATATTTCTATCCCACTGAGCATGGCAAAGAAAAGATCTAGAATTACTAAAATCTAAACACAATACATATTTCTAAAAAATGAGTACATTTGTTAGAAACAAGCCCAAATACGAGGCCTAATCTAGAACCAATTTAAAAATATGTTTTTAGGCATTGCACAAGCAGTTGAGCTGTGCAACCAGCTGAGGGGTCGTTGTGGAAAACGTCAAGTGAAAGACTGTCGCTATGCTCTTCAACATAACATAGGTTTGAGTTGCAGTACAAATTTTTTGAATGTGGGAACTTAAAATAGATATCAAAACAAGCTGACCATGTCATGTACATCAGCTGAAAGTTTAACATTTTTTATGACTCCTTGTGCTAGGTAAGCAGCCCCTGACCTCGATAACTAAACTTAATTAAATGAGTTGTATTCCTTTACCACTTGTTTTGGAGAGCTGTATTTATTTTGGCACTTATGCCGTTTACAAGCCCTCCCCCTTATTTTTTGCCTCGGTCCTGTTAGAACCAAGTCAGTTTAGCCCCTGCCTAGCATTTGTAGTATGCTAAAAACGATAAGAAAGCTAATTTTTGACAAAACCAAAGGGACCAGGGTCTTGTTGATAGAGCTCAAAGGGTCAGAAAAGGTTTAAATTTTTCAAGTCTGAACATGACTAAGCTAGCCTGCTTATAGTCAATAAAAAAGTAAATAATTTAGGTTCGCGAATTGTTTTTCGTGCTGACAATCAACCTTCTTCTGAAAATGGTTTTGAATTTGGTTTTAGTAGAATTAGTGTTGTATGATAGTATCGGATAGTTCAAAACTTCCTTGCTCATCTTTTTTTAAACTGGTTTATACATATCATTTGTAACCCACTTTGACTTATTTGTAGGCCAGTCAGCATTTATAATTGAGCCTTAAATTTCAATTTTTGCAGTAATTTGACAAAATACGTCATCTTTGTAATGAGCAGGAATTTTTCAAACAATCTGATAGTCTCGGTAAACTGTAGTGAGCAAAAATGTGTGTTTTTGCAGTCGATCATCCCAAGTAATCGTATGTGAAAGAAGCTTATCAAATTCAAAATTAAAAAAACATTTAGCACAATGGTCAAGAATAACACCAAAAACCATTGTCTTTTATGAGGGGTGGTATTTTGCAGTTTGACCATATAAATTTTATTTTCTATTCATTTTATTGTTTTTCATAGTATCTTTTTCAAATTTTTAGAAAGTAATTTATCATTGGAAAGCGAGTCAACTTTGCTCCAATATAATATAAGTCGTCAGAGCAGAACACATACACATTAGAAGGACGGTAACATTTGCTACAATTGCCTAGTCCATCCATAAATAAGATAATATATATAGCTTATACCCGATTTCAAAGCATTTTCAATTCACTTTCAAACCATATATAGTCGACGCTTGATTTAACGGACGCTCAGAAAGTTCGGCCCACAACTGGGTCTGACCTTTTTTTTTCCTTAATTTTTGACATCTTTTGCCCATTTTTATATTGATGTCTTTAAGGCAAAAAATTACAAGAATTCTGATTTTGCATGGCATGGACCACCGAAGACTTCAATGCAGCAATTGGATTTTGGGGCTTGGACCAGGCTTTTGACTTGATACAAGACCAGACGAAATAGTCCAGAACATTCCAGTCGCAAGAGTTTGGAGTTCGTGTTCTTCTTCGTGCCTCAGGGACTCGCTGTGGATGGTGTTGTGTACCGCAATTTCTTGGAAACTGAAGTAATGCCGTGGGCTGAAGAGCAATTTGGAGGCGAGGAATGAACCTCTCAACATGATGGAGCTGCTTCATATGGCAAACAAGAAACCAAATTCTGGATTGTGGAGAATTTCCCAGATTTTACTGAAGTGGACAACAAGAACGGGAAGGAATGTGAGAAGAAGCTGAATAGGTGGGCTCCAAACTCTTGCGACTGCAATGTTCTGAACTATTTCGCCTGGCCTTATCATTTCAATTTGAACAGTAAAAAAATTGATATGGTCAATTTGCAATCTACACCCTCAAAGAACAATTCTTTTGATTTCTAAATCAGCGTGCTGTGTAATCTTTTTTGAGTGCTTAAACCTATTGTTGCAATCTACCCAAAAAAGCAGAACAAGCAATTAATATTTAGATAAATATTTAGGCATTGGTGGAGCAGGAGTGGGTGAGGAATTTTGAACCTATTGGTTATTGAACATTGGAAGATAAATTCACTGCTTTAATTTAGTGGCAATTTATCGGCTAGCTTATCCTGATAGCAATGCAAAGGATACTGTTTCAAAGCAAGATAGCCTTGGCACAACATTCAAGAGCGACGCCCTGTTTCAGGTTCTTATTTTGAAGCTTTTGTGAAGAGAAATTTTATTTTGACCAGTCTAGGAAATTCGCCAACGTGCTGCAGAGGTATTTCTATTATTTGTCAATACAAACACATTTTATATTAGGAGGCTCAACTGGCTAAGCAAGTAAACGCTTCCTACCGTTTCAAAATCACTGATGGCAATGGGAAGACAAAGAATTGGACAATAGACTTGAAGAAGGAGATGCCGTTTGTGGGTGAAAATTGTGACTACAAGGTCTTTGCCTAGACAAAATTTCCGGTTTTTTCTACCTTTTAATAATTAGGTGGACACTGAAATATCGCTCACAGATGATGACTTCATCAGACTCGCGGCTGGCGAACTTAAACCAGACCAGGTCTACGGGTTTTTTTTAACAATGAATAATTTTTATGTAATTTTAGGCATTCATGCAGGGCAAGATGAAGATCAAAGGTGCTTCTGATGTTTCTTATAAGTTTAATAACTTCAATTGTAGGCAACATTGTAAAAGCTATGAAGTTGAAGACAATTTTAGACCCTAGCAAAATCAAGTCACGTCTCTAGTTCTAGTAGGATTCTACTTATTTCAAAAGTAATACCATGTTAGTAGTTTGATTTGAAGATGCTCGATGTGCACGTGGTTTACACCTGTCTGCAATACAAGAATAAAAAATTTATTTGTTGTCAAAGTATTGGGCCATGGTCAATGGCTCATCTTCAACATTTTTAAGCATTTTGCGACTAATTATTTCGCATTAGCGGAGTCTTGTTGTACTGTAGAACAGAATTTACATTGTTCATTATAAAACATCTTAGTCTTTGTACATAGCTAATTGAATCGACCTTTGCTATTCTCTCGGCTGTCCTTTACAGAAATCAGTTCGTTTTCAATGGCTCGAAGGTTGCTAAGAATATTTGCATCGCTTGCTCTTATTTCTCTTTAAAGTGACAATGATGTTAAAGAAACCATCAAAAAAATTATATTCAAATAAGCTCACGATTTCTTTTTTCGAAAAGCCAGTATTATCGCCGTCAAAAAAGCCAAATCTCGATATAAGCTTATATAAGGGCAACCTTTAAAAAAAAATACTCTTATATCGAGAGTTGGCTTTTTTTAGGGTAAAATTGTTGAGTTGTGTAGAAACGACTGGCAAATTCAGAACGCTTGCGATTTTTGCCTTAGAGATATCAATATCAAAATAGGCAAATGATGTGAAAAATTACGTTAAAAAAATGGTCGGACCCAGCTGTGGATCCAACTTTTTGGGGTGCTGATTTGCGACAGAAAAAAGTACAGTCGACTCTCGATATAAGAGTACTTCGCTATAAGAGCACTCTCGGTATAAGAGCACTAAAAAAAATTTGGTTGGCCGATAAAGACTGTAAAACAGACAAAGTTTACCTTCGCTATAAGAGCACTCTCGGTATAAGAGCACTAAAAAAAATTTGGTTGGCCGATAAAGACTGTAAAACAGACAAAGTTTACCTTCGCTATAAGAGCACTCTCGCTATAAGAGCACAAACTGTCGGTCCCAATGGGTGCTCTTATATCGAGAGTCGACTGTATTGTCCGTTAAAATATGGCAAAAAAATGGTAAAAACTTTTAAGTAAAAAAGTTTTTACTATTTTTTTACCTTTTTCAAATTTTAAAACGATTTTAAATTTTTTTCACCATATGGTAAAATTTTTACCATTCTGACAACCCTGGGAGCAGGAGTAGGTGAGGAATTTTGAAGCTATTGGTTATTGAACATTGGAACCAGTGTTTTCTTAAATGAAATTGATATCAAAATGAAATGAAATGACATTTTATTTCATTTCAAAGTCATTTCATTTAAGCCATTTTAAATGAAATTTAGGAAAACACTGATTGGTACATTAATTCACTGCTTTAATTTAGTGGAGATTTATCGGCAAGTTTATCCTGATAGCAATTCTCAACATAGTGTTTCAATGCAGAATAGCCTTGGCACAACATTCAAGAGCGACGCCCTGTTTCAGGTTCTTATTTGGAGTTTTTGTGAAGAGAAATTTTATTTTGACCAGTCTAGGAAATTCGCCAACGTGTTGCAGAGGTATTTCTATTATTTGTCAATACAAATACATTTTATATTAGAAGGCTCAACTGGCTAAGCAAGTAAACGCTTCCTACCGTTTCAAAATCACTGATGGCTATGGGAAGACAAAGAATTGGACAATAGACTTGAAGAAGGAGATGCCGTTTGTGGGTGAAAATTGTGACTACAAGATCTTTGCCTAGACAAAATTTCCGGTTTTTTCTACCTTTTAATAATTAGGTGGACACTAAAATATCGCTCACAGATGATGACTTCATCAGACTCGCGGCTGGCGAACTTAAACCGGACCAGGTCTACGGGTTTTTTTTAACAATGAATAATTTTTATGTAATTTTAGGCATTCATGCAGGGCAAGATGAAGATAAAAGGTGCTTCTGATGTTTTTTATAAGTTTAATAACTTCAATTGTAGGCAACATTGTAAAAGCTATGAAGTTGAAGACAATTTTCAATCCTAGCAAAATCAAGTCACGTCTCTAATTCCTGCAGGATGCTATTTATTTCAAAAGTAGTGCCATGTTAGTAGTTTGATTTGAAGATGCTCAATGTGCACCTGGTTTACACCTGTCTGCAATACAAGAATAAAAAATTTATTTGTCGTCAAAGTATTGGGCCATGGTCAATGGCTCATCTTCAACATTTTTAAGCATTTTGCGACTAAAATTATACTCAAATAAGCCCACGATTTCAAAACTAGAATTAGCCGGTAAATATTTACCAGCTAATAAAATTATCCAATCCGTATTCAAGTAAAATATTAGCCCGGTAATTTTCATTTACCAGAGTAAGTTAATTTTTGAAAAATGTGCCCGGGCAATTATTTACCCCGTATTCAAAATTAATTATTCGGTAAACAATTACCTGAGTAATTTCCTAGCGTTTTGAATACCAACTAACATTATGCGCACCATCAACTCTCATCAACTCAATAAAAAAAATCAAAAAAGAAACCATCAACTCAAAAAAAAACAAAAAATAATCACGAGATTCATTTATGGGATATGAAAAGTACTTGAATGCCTTGACGATTAAAACGATAAACATGGTTTTTATTCAGCAATTTTTAGTTAACACAAAAAAACGGCTAACGCAGATCGAAAGAGCATTAAAAGTTGGAGTGTAAACATCAATACAAATGTCGCGAAGCGAGTAAATAAAAAGAAAACAATTAGTAAAAATCTCTTTGTTCTTCAGTAAAAATCTCTTTGTCCTATTTTTTCTATGTTTATGAAACTTTGGCTTGAAATTCTCCCCCTAATCATTTGGTTTACCGTTTTAATCTTTGTGACTGCTGCACATCTGGTCCCACGTGGCAGCATAACTTTCCCCCTATTGTGCTGCTACTAAATCGGCGCCCAGTGCTCGTCGAAATACAAGGAGCCTTTGTAGCCAAAATTCCCTTTGTAACCCAATTTCCCTTTGTAAGACTTTGTTGAAAAAGACTTTATCACTTCCCCCGCCCTCACCCAGCTGACCTATAAGTTTGGGGAGTTTTGCCGGCTCCTCAGCTCAGTTCAAAAGTTTAGTTCACTTTAGTTTGGTTCAGTTCAGCTCCCCAGTTTTAGTCCAGTTCTGTTGTGTTTTGTATTGAGTTTTTGGTTTTGGAATTGTTCAGAGCTCTTCCTCAGTTTCACACACTCTCTCTCACTATTCTTTAAGTTTAATTTCTCAGGTTGTAATTTTGAATCGTGTTTCGGATATCCATAAAATAAAGGGCTAACTATATCTCAAGGTTAAAGTTCCTTGGAAAAAAACTAGTGTGGCGATCAGAGCGCCACAACAAAAAAGTAGGCCGGAGAGATAAAAAGTGGGAAAAAATGGCTTGGAAGGTCGAGGGTAAATAAAATTTACATGCCCCCTAGCAAGTAAATTTTTTTTAACGTGAAAATTACCCGGCGGGTAATTTTATTTACCCTTTT
>BBSZ01014682.1:21690-34617 GCA_000981365.1 Subanguina moxae
TATTCAAAATTAATTACTCGGTAAACAATTACCTGAGTAATTTCCTAGCGTTTTGAATACCAACTAACATTATGCGCACCATCGACTCTCATCAACTCAATAAAAAAAAATCAAAAAAAAACCATCAACTCAAAAAAAACAAAAAATAATCACGAGATTCATTTATGAGATATGAAAAGTACTTGAATGCCTTGACGATTAAAACGATAAACATGGTTTTTATTCAGCAATTTTTAGTCAACACAAAAAAACAGCTAACGCAGATCGAAAGAGCATTAAAAGTTGGAGTGTGAACATCAATACAAAAAAGTAGGTTGGAGAGATAAAAAGTGGGAAAAATGGCTTAGAAGGTCGAGGGTAAATAAAATTTACATGCCCCCTAGCAAGTAAATTTTTTTTAACGTGAAAATTACCCGGCGGGTAATTTTATTTACCCTTTTGGCCGGGTAAATCCATTAATTTTGAATACGAAAATTACCGGGTAAAAAAAGTAGCCGGCAAATAATTGCCAGGTAAATTTGCAAAAGATATTGAATACGAAAAAGTGAAAAAAAATACCAAATTATAAAATTACCTGGTAATTCCAAAAATTACCCTTTGTTTTGAATACGGGGTAGTTAAACAAGCCCCCGGTATTTTTTTTTACCCGGGTAATTATTTTTTATCGGGTAATTATCGTGTTTTGAATACGGGTCCATATGGTAAAATTTTTACCATTTTGACAACCCTGGGAGCAGGAGAAGGTGAGGAATTTTGAACCTATTGGTTATTGAACATTGGAACCAGTGTTTTCCTAAATGAAATTGATATCAAAATGAAATTTCATTATGAATTTCATTTCATTTAACCTAAAATGAAATATTTCACATGGAAAAATTTCAGATGAAAAATTTCATTTTGAGTCAAGTGAAATGATAATTAAAGGGGCATGCTCGCGATAGATGCTAGAAATTTTTTGAAAATTTAAATTCCCGGGTACCAGGCACAGGGTATCAGGCGAGCATGCCCCTTTAAAGTGAAATTTCATTTCACTTTAAATAAAATGCAATTTTATTTTAGTTGAAGTGAAATTTCATGTGACATTACATTTACAATGTAATACTTATTTCATGAGTTTTCATGAGTGGATCATTAAAAAATCTAAGCGATCCTTTAAGCCATGAACAAAGAAATTAGAATCAAGGTTGAGTTTAAAAACCCAACAGAAAAAAAGCTTTTCTTTGACTTCTGGCTTAGGCTTAGATGAAATTTCTCTTTAAAATAAAATTTCATTTTAGCTTAGGTACATTAATTCACTGCTTTAATTTAGTGGAGATTTATCGGCAAGTTTATCCTGATAGCAATTCTCAACATAGTGTTTCAATGCAGAATAGCCTTGGCACAACATTCAAGAGCGACGCCCTGTTTCAGGTTCTTATTTGGAGTTTTTGTGAAGAGAAATTTTATTTTGACCAGTCTAGGAAATTCGCCAACGTGTTGCAGAGGTATTTCTATTATTTGTCAATACAAACACATTTTATATTAGAAGGCTCAACTGGCTAAGCTGTTGAACGCTTCCTACCGCTTCAAAATCACTCATGGCAATGGGAAGACAAAGAATTGGACCATAGACTTGAAGAAGGAGATGCCGTTTGTGGGTGAAAATTGTGACTACAAGGTCTTTGCCTAGACAAAATTTCCGGTTTTTTCTACCTTTTAATAATTAGGTGGACACTGAAATATCGCTCACAGATGATGACTTCGTCAGACTCGCGGCTGGCGAACTTAAAATGGAACAGGTCTACGCGGTTTTTCTTTTAACAATGAATAATATTTATGTAATTTTAGGCATTCATGCAGGGGAAGATCAAGATCGAAGGTGCTTCTGATGTTTTTTTTATAAGTCTAATAACTTTAATTGTAGGAAGCCTTGGAAAAGCTAGGATGTTGGAGGCAATTTTCGACGCGAGCAAAATCAAGTCACGTCTCTAATTCCTGCAGGATGCTATTTATTTCAAAAGTAGTGCCATGTTAGTTTGATTTGAAGATGCTCGATGTGCACCTGGTTTACACCTGTCTGCAATACGAGAATAAAAAATTTATTTGTTGTCAATGTATTGTGCCATGGTAAATGGCTCATCTTCAACATTTTTAAGCATTTTGCGACTAATTATTTCGCATTACCGGAGTCTTGTTATACTGTAGAACAGAATTTACATTGCTCATTATAAAACATCTTAGTCTTTGTACATAGCTAATTGAATCGACCTTTGCTATTCTCTCGGCTGTCCTTTACAGAAATCAGTTCGTTTTCAATGGCTCGAAGGTTGCTAAGAATATTTGCATCGCTTGCTCTTATTTCTCTCTAAAGTGACAATGATGTTAAACAAACCATCAAAAAAATCATCAAATAAGCTCACGATTTCCTGTCTCAAGTATCGGAAGAGCTCATTCCAATTCGAAAATTTTTTCTCCTGCTCTTTTAAGTGAAATGGTTTAATGGGCTCTGAAACAGTAGTCATTGACTGGTGGAAGTTGTTGTGGGGCAGGGTGTTGAAGACTGAGGCAAAAGATGTATTGGTGCTTTTAGAATCTTCAAACGCTTTTTGAATACCATTGAATGCATGACTGCTCGTTGTAACATGTCCCAAAGAAGGCTGAGGAGGGGTTGAAGGTATATTCACACTTTGATGGCCATGAACCGGGGAAATGACTGTTGGAGTGGACAAATTTAGAAAGTCTTCAAAATTAGGAGGCACTACTGGGGCTATTTGAGCATTATTTGCCCTACTGCTAATTTTGTCCTCTTGATGTGTTCTAGTGTTTAAGATGGAAGAGTTTGCGGAAGAGGAGGCAGAAGAAGAGCAGTAAACACCTTCATCTGGACTGTTGGTGTAGTTGTCAGTAAACTGTTTGCTTTGCAGTTTGGGGGAGGAGCATAGCAGTGGAGTTGCTGGCACAAAGCTTTCACCTGGCTCATCATCATCCACCTGGTAGTGAATATTGTAAGGTAGGAATGGACGTTCTTCTAACTCAGGCAATCTGCAAATTGATCTCTTTTAATTAATGATACTGCGATTTTTATGCCCAAAATTAGGGTCGACCAATGGGCATAGTGGACATATACCCAGCAATATGTTCAGCTTATAAAAATTTGGAGATTCTGAAAATCTTTTGTTCAGGCAGTATTAAGATGGTCCCCAATTTGACGTTGAAGGAAAGTGAACAGCTTGTTTAACAAAAAAAAAAGTTTTCTTCGATGTGATGCACCAATTCCAACCTGATCTCAAAGAAAGGACTGGTAGCAAACTGGAACTTCTCGTTGTTTGAGACCTTTTGTTCAGTCTTCTTCCTACCACCAGCACTAACAATATCAGCAGCATTATTGTTGCGAAACTTTTGAGTGGAGGAGTTGTACAGTCTACGCAGAAAATTTTTTGCAGACATCAAAGTGGAGGTAGCCACCGAGGGGGAAGTGGTCATTGCTTGTTCTTCTGCCTTGCTGAGCTCCAACCTTTCATCAACCACACGAAGTCTTGGATTCACACTCAATCTAGAAATAATATGCCTCTTTATTGTTATTATTTTCCTATGGTCTACTTTGTATTGTTGTCCAAGCTCTTGGTCCTTGCACGCATCTTAAGAGACTCGGCAGCAGACCTGCCTAAGGTGGTAGAACTACAGCAGGGATCGATCACAAAATATGGTGCTGGCGGTTGCGCAGCCAGAGAGGTAGTGGTAGTAGAGGGCTGAGCGGCACTAATGTTCTCAGGTCTCTTGGCAGTGCTTGTGGTTGGTAAGCGCTCCCTTATTCTTTCATTTAGAGCATCTATGGACCGGTTGAGGGGTGATTGCAGGGGACATAGCCGACTGTCTACGATGACTAAATCAAAAGATTTATTTGAGTTTCTTCTTCGATATCTTAAACCCCTTAAGGGCTGTATTGGGAGGAGAAAATAAAAAATACAGGGCCCACTTTTTGCAGGGCAAGACTTTGAATACACCTTTGCTCACTGCGGCCCACCGCATAAAAAAGCTCTGGCATGCATCTTGTTTGTTTCTAGTGATTTATGTCTCAAGTATTTTTGTGTGCGCATCTCAACCCCAAGCTGTCAAGCTCTGCTTTTAAACGAAATTCCATATTTTCAAACTATTTTGGGCTAACCAGCCACATTTATACAGTCAACCCTCGTTAATCCGGCTCCCTCGATAACTCAGCACCCCAAAGGAGGTCCCAAGGAGCAGTTTTATCGAGAAATGGACCTCCATAACTCGGCATCCTCGATAATTCAACACTCAAATGATCACCAAAGCCTGGTAGTCTCTTGGGGTGCCGGGTTATCCAGGGTTGACTGTAATGTGATATTTGATAAAAGATTTTGGCCTGGATTATACCTTGGAATTCAATCACAATTACAAAACCAACCATTTTCATAGACATTTTGTGAGCAATACTTGACATATTCGGTAGAGGAGTAGCAATCAGCAGTCTGGCTGGAGTTGAACTTGTGCCTGTTATTCATGTTGACTAAGTGAAGGGCCACTGAGCCAAGTGAACCTCCGGATTGTTGGGAGGCATGCAGATGACTGCTTGGAAAGGCTGACTGTGACTCTCCCGCGTCTTGACCGCCTTCACTCAAGTTCTCCAGAGAGAAAGACCGAGAGTTGCGATTCAGCTTGGCTATAGGGGCAATTTCAGCTGTAGAGGTGACGGTATTTGCCTTGAGAACGGCTTCTACTCCTTCATGGCCTGCCACCTTGCCAGTAGCCTTGGAATTCAGTGATCTGAATAATTTGAGAATATTATTAAAAAATCTCTAAAAGGAGACAAAATTTTAGTCTTTTGTCAGTATCGGATGAGGCAAAAGTTCGTACGAATTTAAACTTAAGTCTTATTTTTAATGATGAAATGTATTCATCACGATTCCTTCAGCGAAATTTAGTGACCACTCTCCATCGTCCCCAATCCAATGAGTGTCGACACTGATGGAGTCCGGAAAGTTCTGTTAAATCCATTGCTGAATTGTTCGGCCGAAGGTGCCATTTTGATCATTTGTTGAAACAAAGTTATACACCCTTTAAAAGCTCTTTGTCTGCTCTTTAAAATGGTACCAAAAACTTCGTGGGAAAGAGTACATTTCATCATTAAAAATAAGGTTTAAATTCGTACGAACTTTTGCCTCACCCGATACTGCCTAGATTTTTTTGCTCGATTGGATTAGTCAAATTAATTTTGGTGGGGTCTAAATCTGTGCTAACAACCAGAAACAAAAAAAAATGAATTTAAAGATCAACATCTCAATTAAAAACAATGTAAATAAGGTGAGAATAGTTGTTGTTGTCCAACTCTAATGGAAGGCTGGGAAAGAGGAGGATGTGGAGGATTTCAGCCCCAGTCAACAATAATGCATATCCCTCACATTCTTTGGCTGATCCAGAGAGTGCAGGTGGATCAATTACACACAACTAGTTGGATAAAGGAGTAGTTGGTTTTTGCGACTCATGTCTTTCTTAGATACTCCCTCAAAGTGAATCCACGCAACTTTGTCTTGTATTTTGTTATTCGAGCTTTTTGTTGCATTCTTCCAACAGCGAAAGTCATCTGATAACCCTCCTTCACTACCAAAAACCAAGTTTTTGGTAGCGCATTTTCACTTCAACGTTAAAACTGTTAAAAAGTAAGGCTGAGCTCTCAAAAATTATGCCCTATCTTTTCAACAAAAAAAGAAAAATTGCAGAAGTGGGTCTGGAAAATGAGCAGTAATGGACCATAGTAGCAAGCAACTCAAAAAGAGATACATACCTATTTAAAACATCTATTAAAATCATAGGGAATTGTGTGTACTTGATCCCGCTTGATCCTGTACCCCCAGCACTCGATCACACCGGCTTTACCTAGCTTAATTAATTCAGCCCTAGTAAAGAATCGGACCTATTTTTTGCCTTGGTCCCCCCTGTTGTTTTTTATGTGTTTCTTTGTAACTTGCTTATTGTTTTTTTTTTCTTCTTTAATAAATCTTGTTAAATGTTCTTTAAAATTTTCAGAAATTCTTTTTTTTACTAAAATTGGACAAGGTAAACAACCTTTATTAGGGAATTCTACCATGTTTTGGTTACTGGAGCTGGGCAAAAAGGGCCTTTAGATGCATTTATCGTCAAGATCTTGCTCGGATTTATCTCGCAGGTAAGTATGTGCGCGCATCTCTAACCCTTCAAACCCCCATCGCCCCCTTGTGGGGGCTCGCGACTTGGAGTTGAGATGCGCACACGAACAGACCTCAGACATAAATTACTCGAAAGTGACTCTGGATGCATAAAACATGTATGCATACCAGAGCTTCTTTATGCGGTAGGCCCCATTTAACAAAACTATGTTCAAATTCATACTTGGAGCAAGATATTCTGTAAAGGTGAGACAGCTGCAGGGCAAATTACAAAAAAAAAAAACACATAAAAAATAACAGGGGGGACCAAGGCAAAAAATAGGCTCGATTCATTAATAGGTCCATTATTTCTTTTACCTAGCATAATTAATTCTTTTTGATCACAAACTAAGCTTTGAGCTCCTTGATTGCCAAGAAGATCAGCTTTCGAATATCCAGACACGGTCAAAAATCGATATAACGATCACCCGATAGTGTAATCGAGTGCTGGGGTTATAGTGTAATTTAGCCCCAAATTCATCGGAATTCAAATTTTGAACGCACTTGTCCCCCTATCCATCATAATCCATATCGACTATTAAAAACGTGTTTGTGAAATTGAAAAAAAAAAACCCTTTTTGACAAATGTCTGAAGTAAATCAAAGGTCTTTGAGAAGAACAGACAGACTCAACTATACGACTCAAATGCCCCCATTCATCAAGTGTGTTGGCAAGCAGTCAATCCTGGCCGCATCCACTGATTGGCTCTACCTTCACAAATAACACATGTCTCCCCTTTTTTCTGCGTCTAATTAATTTGTTGTTTCGAGACTGGTGAAAACAAAATGAAAAGATTTAAAATCTGTTTTCATCATTATACCTTTGTTAAAGGCAAAAAAGGTTTTTTTGACAAAAAATAAGAGGCTTTTTATTTTTGAGGGAGTTACTGTTTCAAAAAACTGACAAAAAATACTGAAAAAAGGATCAATTCCAGCCAATACGGCAAAAAATTCAAACTCTACTGGATTTTAATGCCCCTACCACAAGTTTAAAGGCCTAAAATGTATTTATTTCTCAAGAATTTATCTCGGATTTATCTCACAGGTAAGTTTATAAAAGTCCATAAATCACTCGAGAAGCAGCTCTAGATGCATGCCAGAGCTTTTTTACGCGGTAGAGCCCAGTTGGCAAAAATATGTTCAAGATCTTCTCCTTACCGAGTGAGCCCTCCTTAGAAAGTGTCCCTTTAATTGTCCCTTCCCCTCCCTATACAGTCCTTAATTATGCCTTCCCTTGCCTTATACAGCTCTTAATCCCAATAAAATACGGTAGAGTAGCCCCTTTTACAAAGTGGCCCTTTACTTGTCCCTTCCCCTCCCTTATACAGCTCTTCATTCTTTAAAAATGTTGAAAAAATGCTTCTTATATGGTCAATATACCTAGAAAATCCAAGTACTTTTTTGGGGAGAAGGGGTATATTATTTTTTGGGCGGGTATAATAAAATAGTAATACCAAAAATTTCTAATAATCCAGAAATTGTTTGATCCAAAGCTAAAAGACACCTACTTAGTGAAGCGAAAATTTTCAGCTGGTTTACATTCACTTGGCGCCACCTTTTCACCATTCCTCTTAGAAAATAGTGTGGATGCCTCTCCGTACTTCCAGGTGCGAAAGGCTACAGATCTATAGCTGCTTCTGGGCAAATAAGTAGTGGAATCTGTGTTTTTAGTCATTTGAAGAGCTTGTGCAGGTTGGATTGCCACCAAGCTATTTATTTAGCCTCATCTAAAGTTATAAATATAATGAGACAATATACTAGCATAGTCATGGAGTTGCTGACACACACACATATACACACACTAAATGCCTTTCCCTAGTAAAAAGAGCAGAAAGCGCAATCAAATCAACCCCAATTTCTTCTTTCCTCACTATTAGTTATGTGAAGAAGTAGATGGCGAAAAGGGTGTGCTGCTGTATGGATTGAGTTTCTCTTTTTCCTCAAACTTTTATTAGCCTGCTTGAACTCTCAACAGATGAAGCACCAAATGTGCAAACAAAGAATAAGGCAAAAAATAGAGCATCTTAAAAAAAATGCTTTAATCGAAACAAAGCTAACAAAAAATTTCAAAAACAAAAATCTCATACTACTTGGCAAAGGGGAATGTAGTTGAGGAGTCCTACCTCGGGGAGTCTGCTTGATGTATTTGGCTGCGAAGCTAAATACCTTGGAAGCCAAATAGATTGGATTGACAAAAACATGTTGGGCACTTATGCACTTGGGGGGGGGGGGCATTTTGTATTGATTTAGAAATAGTGTTTACACGTCTCCTAAGTAATTTTTATATGCTTAAAACGAGAAAAAAGCTATTTTCCAACACTTTCCTACATCAAAAGTTGATTTTTTGCAAAAAATTGCAAAAAGTGCTAAACAATCAGTAAAATTTTGCTATAATTATTGCTAAAGTTGTGTAAAATTTTTTTAGCGGTTTAGATTTGAACGAAACAACCTTTAGAGGATGTTTTAGAGAAATTTCCTCAATTAAGCTGTTTTCCACAGCATGATAGGTTGGCAGAAATTGCTATTTTATCTAATGGTTGGCCCAAATATCAGTATAAGGAATAATTTGTGGACTAACTAAAAAAAGGCTGTGTATAGTTTTTACTTATTTATCCCCTCAAATTGCTTAAACTTGACAAGTTTTTCTCATTTTTTTGTGCAGTGTGTAGCCCTGGATCTGCTCTTTCTAATGCAGCATCAGTTGACTCAACGTTGCTGAAAAAAGCAGGAGAAAAAGGTATTTGAATGTAGCAAAAGATCATTCCTTAAAAGATCTTTTTCACTAACTTCTTCCAGCAACATTGAGTCAACTGATGCTGCATTAGAAAGAGCAGATCCAGGGCTACACACTGGACAAAAAAATTAAAAAAACGTGTTGTAAAACAGCCGAGATAATCAAGTTTAAGCAATTTGAGGGGATAAATCAGTAATTTGAGGGGGACATCCAATTTGAGCCCTAAAAAAATAAGTTAGTCAAACAAAATATTTATTGCGTGTTCTCCACGGCTTTTTCGCTCAACATTCTGGCTTCCGTATCAAAAAACGACATCTAATGTATTAGTAGGGCAGAGAAGAATAACAAGGCTATTGCCAGTCCAATTACTACTAACAACAACAAAAAAAAAGAGCTTTGTGTTGGTGATGACTCTGGTCAAGCACCCAGTTGATTAGGATCTTCATTCAAAATTCAATCACTAGAGCAAGGTTTATTTGGGAGAAGGGAAAGGCTACCAACATTAACATAAATGGGTGTTTATATTTGCCGAAATATATCTTTACAATCCAAATCTTTTCTGGCTGTTAATCTCTGCAGGGAATTTGCATAGAAAAGTGGAGAGGAGTGCTGCTGCTGCTGTAAATATATTGGCAGCCTGAAACCACCAAAGTGAGCAATCACTTGCCTCAAATTTCACTATAGTTATTGTAATTTGAAAAGAGAAATATGATTAGTGGGAGAATCGGAGGAATGTCGTCTGAATTAATGGGATGGAAAATGGTTTTTAAGGGAGATTTATGAGATTTTGAGGGAAGAATCGGTGATGCTAATGCTCATCTTATGTTTTCTAATGGCTCTTTTGTTTGTTTATTCTAGTAGCCTCCTCTTTCTTTTAAATTGGCGAAAAAGTGTCGATTGTAATTGAATGGCCGCCAACAATTGACTCCTAGGAGAGGAGCCACCAAATTCTGACACTTTTATCAAAGTGATTGATCTGTATTTGCTAAAGAAAAAGGAATTAGGCAATTCTGAGCACGGATTCGCGTTTTTAAGGGTCGCTTTACCTAGAAACTGCATTCAAATAGTGAAATTGATTTGAAAAAAATTAAAAATTTGCCTTATTCTCTCCTATTCCCCAAAAAAAATGCATAGTGGGGGGTGACAAAGGATAAATGTTGTTTGGTCTTGTCTGGGCAACCATTGTATTTAGTGTTAGGTGCTTCTTGTTTTTTTGCTTCTTACTGGTGTGATCGCTTTGCTGTGCCGCATTACCATGTTTCTTCTAAGCCAAAATTGAAGCTTATTGAAAGAAAAAATTGCTTTTTTACATTGCCTCTGTTGTTTACTAAACAAGCACTTGTTGAGAGAGTGGCGGTTACTTGGCATGAAAAGGTGGTAATATCCATTTGTTCCACATCGTGATTTATAGCATAGAGTGCGAGAAGACGACATAGTGGAAGAGTTGAAGGTTAATTTCCATTGCTGTCATGACTACACTATGATTAGTCGTTCCCGAAGCCAAAGCTTCAGCGAGAACACCAGTACAAATAGTTGACTGTCCTTCTAGAAGAAATAGATCTCGAAGAAGACGACGAAAATATTATGGATGAGAGTGATGCATTAGACAAATCAAAAAGTTCATACAACCTTTGGAGTCCCACTAATTTTATAACAAATCAAAAAAAACATCTGAAAATTGTGCTAGCCTGAAAAAGGATAAACCTTTTGGGGTATTTAAATCACATGAAGTCACCATATCTACACATGACAGGAAATCACGGCAAATCGATCAAATTGAGATTAATTAGTAAAAAGAAATATAAGGAGACACATCTATCCAAGTGACTGTTCATTTTCCAGCAATTGTTTATCTGGTGCAACACAAAATTAGGTAAGCTTTGAAAAGAAGGGAGAAAAAAAAACAATCAAGTGGAATAATGAGGTACTTGCTGAAGCAATCAAACAAACAAGTCTTCAGTGTAAATAGGCTTGATCTGCACCAACTATAAGTAGCACAATCTTTGGGGCACATTAAGTTCAAAACATACTAAAACATACAGTCCGGTGCAAAACTTTGGCTCCACCCCCTTTTTTGGCTGTATGGCCGCAATTTATTGGAGTAATTTTCACTCTTAGTTTACAAAAACATGCGAAAGAGCAAAAAAAAACGCATTATTCATACATTCGCTGATCTAAGCTTATAAGTAGGGTTGTCGGATCGGATATCCGATTTCGGATAATATCCGAAATTATCCGGGATTTTTTCGGATATCGGATCGGATCGGATATCCGAATCCGATATTTTCGGATATCCGACAACCCTACTTATAAGTAAGGCACATTATATAGAGAGGCAATTTTTGGAGAACGGGAGAAAAATTTTGGGTCGGAAGGATCACGAGAGGCATTTTGGGCACTTTTTGGCCACGGGAGGGAGGGATGAGACCGACGCTAGTGTAACAAGGCTGCAAAAAAACAAAATTCTTCAAAAACAAGCTTGAAATGGTAGGCAAAAAAGGAAATATTGTGAAAAAAATCAAAAGTGTGCAACCCTACTAGAAAATAATAGAACAAAAATTTGCTAGAAACATTTAACAAATATTTTGCAATTTTCAGTATTTAATGCTCTTTTCAAAGTGCATTGTCCCACATACACCAAAACACATGGAAACAATAAAGGCGTTGACTCGCTAGTTAGGACTTTCACCAACATTTATGCACTATAAAAAAGTTTCTTCTTTCTCACAAGTCAACTAGCACAAAGCACTCACAAAACTCATTTAAACAAACCACCCAGTTTAGTCCAAGTTTATTTTTTTGTTGTTCACAACTAATAGTAGGTAGTTCAAGAAGAATAAGAAGAAACAAGAAGAGTAGCAAAAGAAAATGTATTTTTTGTATTTAGTAAATAGAATATAAATTGTGAATATGCTTTTGGGAGAAGAGAAAGAAAGGGACATTCTCGTGAATATGGAACTAGAGGTTGCTGCAGAAGCAAACACTTGAGTCGCCAACCTTTTTCCTCTTCACAACTTGTCTGCTTTTGTACGACTAGCTGGCAGATTTTTTTTTCCTCAGAAACTGGGTTTGTTGGATGAGAAAGAGGGGAAAAGTATATCCGTCAGACAATGTTTTCAGTTTTATTTGAGCACAAATAAAAGATCTGAGTGGAGAAAAGTAGTGATTGGCGAACGCCTGTTTTTTTTTGATGCAACCAGTGGTCAATTTTGGTTAATTAAATGATGAGTGGACAAACAAAAATGAGGTTTTATTAGAAGAGAGCAACTGGTGTTGTTCTCTTTGCAGCGTTCAGTTGGCTACCTTCCCCTCAAACAATTGGATTTGCAAAAACGAAAAAGAGAAAACGCTATTTGTTGGTCTTAGCATGTAGCTCAAAACCCAATAAACAATACTTGAAACAAGGCTAGAGAAAAAAAAAAGAGTTCATCAACTGCATAGCTCCAATAGTGAACAGAAAATTTACGAGAAAAATAACTAAACGAAGCATTCGAAGCAACTAGGATATACCCTAAATCCTCTAATAGACGGGCATCCTAAATTCTAAAAAACTTGTTTGTGGCATTGTGTTTTTGACTTATGTTTTGCTAGTATAAGAAAAGGGTTTTCAGAGTCTGAAAGCACGAAATGATACACCATTCACTTTGTGTGATTGGTGTACACACTGTCCATCCCAGTTGCGGTTGGTGTATAAATGAAATTTCGGCGTATGGACGTTTCGCAAATATTTGCAAATGCAAATATTTGCGAAACGTTTCGCAAATTTTTGCATTTTTAAATTTTATAAATTTTGCCTTGGTCCCCCAAGCTCTTTTTTTTACAAATTTTTTTTTTCTTATGATGTCTTTTAAACAGCTCCTTTTTGATTTTTCGTTTCTCACATCGATACAAGCCACACACACACGCTTTTGAGAATAAGCCTTTAGGCTTCGTGTAGGCCAGCAAAGGTTAGAAGTTAACCAGCGTACACTTTGCTTCCAAAAAAGTTACTTGTTTTCGTCTTTTTAAAATT
>BBSZ01014682.1:34637-47526 GCA_000981365.1 Subanguina moxae
CCGCGTAACAAAATATTTAGTAAAAAATTAGCGCGTAAATTTTTCTTCGCGTAACAAATTCTACCGCGTAAAAAATGTACCTCGTAACAAATTTTCGCGTAAATTATGGTGTACAGCCATGAGTAATTTGACAGGATAAATGATTATTTTGCGGGAAATTCAAATTTGACGGGGTAAATGAGTAATTTGACGGGATAAATGAGTAATTTGACGGGATAAATGATTATTTTTCGCGAAATTCAAATTTGACGGCGTAAAAAATTATTTTGACGAGATAAATGATTAATTTGAGGGGGTAAATCAATTTGAGCCTTTTTGAAAAAAGGGTTACGTGTTATCGAAGTCTGGCTTTTTTAAAGGGGAAACTGTTTAGTCGTCTAAAAACGACTGGCAAATTCAGAATCCTGTGACTCAACTTTATCAGATGACTCTTAGGCGATTTACCACCAAATTTTAGCTCATTTTCTCAGCTTCAATTTGGTTGGTAAATAGCCTGAGAGTCATGTGCAAAAGTTGAGTCAAAAACAGAATGCCAAGAACACGATTTTAAATCAAAGAGGGTGGGGCCTTATTAGAGGAAATACAGTATGACAAATCAAAAAGAAACAATTGGGGGACCAAAGGAAAAATGGTGCCCATTCTAGGACAGGTCCGTTTGCGCGTATATGAAGTAAAGAAAATTCTGTCCGTTTTTGTACCACTCTATGTAAAAAAGTTGTTAAATTCATACCTCTTCCAAAAAAGAAACACAATAAGTGAGCAAACAACTGTCCAGGAAGGTTTCAATGTCTGGTCTCAACTGGGACTGCTTTTCCAAAAGTGTTAACCATTTCTCGCGCAGCTAAAACAGCATCATTATTTCTGTTAAGTCGTCCAAAAATTAGAGTCATGAAACGGCCACGAATGACATATCAACTGAACGGCAAATCAAACAGTTTGATGGGTAAATAGGAGCAGTATAGGAGCAGTGGACAAGTAAAAATATGTCAAAAAACCAAGAATTTGAAATTGCGTCTGGCCCGATTTTGGCGACCCGCATTTACCGTGTACCGATTTCTGTTTGGCGTCCGGTGGAAGACATGAACGGGAAAGCAGTTGTAGTCGGGAGTTAAGAATCTTATAGACCATTTTTCAGGATTGCCGGCAGGGTTTTATTTTCTAGACAGAGGGGTCACTTCCACGGGAAAATGAAAGGGGTGGAGCGAGAAACGGGGACGGGAAATTTAATCAAGGGAAATCGAAATTCCTGACAGTATTCTAACATGAGTCTCGTCCCAACATCAGCACCAGTATTAACTCTAATAGAAGCCTGAGGACTTTTTTTTTTAAAGCACAGCACCCAGCGCTTACCGGCTCGGGCGCCCATGCAGGTATGGCTACCAAACTCTAGGTGAACCTTTTTACTCTTGAACTTTCTACTCATTTTGAGTAAATAACTTTTTGCTAAAAAAAAGGCATTTGACCGGTCAATGGGCCAGGAAAGAGTCTGGCCGATAAAAATAACAAGTCTAGTAAAAATAGTAAAAAAACTACTTTGAGAATTTGACTGAACAAGTTTTGAAGGACCACATTTTTTGGACCAGAATCACAAGTAATTTTTTGGTCAATCACATTTGCAGAGACTTCAGAAACAGAAGAGTCCAATTGACCAATTAGAGAAAGAAGAGATAACAGCATTCCAACAAAATTGCAGTTGGCTTTGAGATCAAACACTAGCTCTTTGATTAGAATCTTTTTGAGGTGGGCATAACAGGTCTCCTTCGCATTCACAGCTTTTACTGGGAATTTATCTTGTGGAATGCGAGAAGACCACAACTCTACATCCACAACTTGATTTATTAGTTTGGAGAGCCTAAAAAATAAACAAAATGTAGATAAATCGTCATAAGAAATTACCATGAAGAGATAGATGAAGGACGTTGGCGCAAACTTTTGGACAGACGCTCTATTGAAATTAACAAGAATATTTTGTTCCTAACCACAATTTGGTCACTCCGATTTGATGATAGAGCGGAGCACTTCTGTTGGACGAAATGAGCCGCCTTTTGCACTTCTTCGGTGGACGTAGAGAAGGAAGTCCATGAAGACTGAAGTTTGAAAAGCCAAATTTAACTAATAATATTATTTAGCTTAACCATTTGTACCTCAGCATTGGAAGATATTTTGTCGACAGATTCTTTGAGAACTGCCAACTTGGAGGAGAGGTTCACAAAATCAGCGTAATCGTCATTGATTAAGTTGATCATTGAATTTTGAAGGAATCGAAGATAACTGCGGAGGTCATTGTGAATCTGATCGAGAGTGGCACGCCTCCTCGCCAAATTCACAAACCTCTCGACATTAAAGTCCTCTCTGTTGAAATGGGCTTTGTTAAAACATAGTTGAGCGCCGTCTAACACCACTGATTTAGCTGTAGCAGAAAGTGGCATTCCATTCGACAAGGCGTTTACCATTCAGGTGAAATAAGCTTGTTTGGTGTGAAAAATAATTAAATTAATAACTAGACATTCCAGTGTAACCAGCACCACATTTTCACACATATGTAGTGCTGGTGAAGGCTATTCGTTGCAGGATAATCCAATTTCAAAACTGCTGAGCTATACTCGGCCCTATTTCAGAATTGAGGTTTTTGCCCTGGACCGCTCTGGTTTAGTCTTATTGATACGGTAAGTTACTTTTAGCAGTAAAATTCTGGTTTTCTATATCTGCTTGTAGAGGGCTGGACCTATTGCTGTGCTAGCGTTAGAAGTGTTCTCGGTGCTCGCTCTAAGCACACCAGTGAAAGAATTTTCTCGCAACCTAGATCGGCGACTGCTCGGCACCGAAACAGAACAAATCTAGATATTCTCAATTCCCAATTGCTTGTTTTTTGTAGTCGTCAAATCTGTATTTCGTATTTCACGGAAATATCTATTGTCGTCATTTGTTCAGTTTTAAACCGTATCTTTAACCCTTATCCCTAATCTAGCCTCAATCTTAAACGAAACCTAATCCCAAACAATTAAGATTGGGATTAGAGGTCAGTGTTAGGGATTGGGATTACAAATGAAAACACGTTCAACACTTTTAAATGTTCGTAAAATAGTTTCTGCCAAAATTTGTGGCATAGAATTCGTCTCTACGCAACTCCTATATTTTCAGTCTGGATTGTTTGAATTATACAATGAATTTTAGATAGAAAACAATCAGACCTATGCTTTTGACGCGTTCTATCTGCAATGCATACCGCTGTTTGGGCAAATTTAGACGTCGACCACAAACATATGTCAAGGAATATAATGTCACGCTGATGCAACCTGATGGTCGGTAGTTTTTTATTCTAAAATATTCATGCAACGTTACTACAGGGTGTGTCAAGAATCTCGGAGGGTTTATATTGCCCATAACTTTTTTGTGACCAAATTAATAATAGTCTTTTTGACACAAATCAACTCGGCTTGTGATAAAGATTTTTTTGGTACACAATGTCAAAAACACGATTTTTACTGGTCTAGGGGGATTGGGTCACTGTTGTAACGATAAGCGGTGTGACATCGCGCTGGTGCCGGTGCAAAAATCTATTTACAGCACTTTAGTATCAGTGTTTTGATAAATTGTCTGCAATAAAAGTTTCGGGCAAAGGAAATTTTCCAAAATTTTTAGGACATCCCATTTTCAGGTTCGACTATTTATGCTAGATGTGCGGAGCCTCGCAGTTTCGTCCAACTGCCGCTTGATACTGCTAAGGTTGATGATCATATAAGGTAGTATGTTCCTCATTTGATATTTTTCGTTGTTTCTGACTTCTTCTTTAAAACATAATTTTTAACTGTTCAGAAGGGTGCGCATAGCTGCTCGTAAGCCAAAACCGAAGAAGGTTGAAGAGGTATGAATTTATTCTTTTGTTGTATTATTTGTACCATCCTTTCTTATTATTCCAAGCCATAATTATTTTATTTTCAGGAGGTTATCGAAGAACAGTTCGACTTCAATGAGTACGCAGCACCTTTGATGAAGAAAAAAAGCTCGGGTAGAAACTAAATCCCTATTAGTTGTGTCTGTTGGTGTTGAAAATGTAATAAAGATTGTATTCCTACTTTTGCCTGCTCAATCGTTGCATTTTAGTGTGTCATATTACTGCTTGGATTCTAGAAAATTTTATTATATTTTCTCCTTAAGGAATGGAGGACAAGGCAGTTGTCCCCGATTATTCAATTCTTTTGCCAACCTACAATGAAGCTGAAAACTTGCCTATCTGCATTTGGCTAATAAACAAATACATGAAGTTTTCTTATGAGGTAATTTCCATATCTAATCTTTCACCAAACATTTTTATGGACTAGATAATTTGAAGGTTATTGTCATTGATGACGCCAGTCCTGATGGCACTTTAGAAGTGGCCCGGAAATTGCAGAAAGAATTTGGCGAAAACAAAATTATTCTTAAACCTCGCTCGGGTAAACTGGGTCTGGGCACTGCTTATGTGTATGGGATGCAGTTTGCCCGTGGGAGATTCATTATACTGATGGATGCAGATTTGTCCCACCACCCTAAATACATCTCTGATATGATTGAGTTGCAGAAGCGAAAAAATGTGCGCATTTAACTGTTTTTATTGTGTAAGAACTTCTATGCAGTATTTAGTATGATATTGTTACTGGTACTCGCTATGCGTTGGATGGAGGTGTTGCTGGCTGGGATTTGAAAAGAAAGTTTATAAGCAGGTTTTAGCACGTTATTTTTTTCCACATTTGTAACTTAATTTTGTTTTAGAGGCGCAAATTTTCTGGCCCATGTGTGTTTGATGAATATAAATTCACAGCTGTGGATAGTTGGTAGTATACGCTTTTAAAATATCCATAACTTTGCCTGGAATAGAGATCGTTTAGATATTTAAAGCACATGTGTAGCTTGATCAGTAAATTAATTTAGGTGTCTAAATGATATCTATTACAGGCAAGGTCAGGGCCGTTCTGATATGGTATACTATTAATTGTCCGCAACTATACTTGCATTAATACCACGAAGAACATTTTAGTTCCTTTTACGTCCTGGGGTCTCTGATTTGACGGGCTCCTTCCGACTCTACCGCAAAGAAGTGCTTTCTAAGCTCATTTCTGAATCGGTTTCAAAAGGATACGTATTTCAGGTCTGAAAATGTCTACTAATTTCATTGTTCCTTCCAAAAGAATTACTTTACAGATGGAGATGATATTTAGAGCCAAAAAATTGGGTTATACAGTGGGTGAAGTGCCTATCTCGTTTGTTGACCGATTCTATGGTGAATCAAAGCTTGGTTAACCATTTTTTGACGGAAAAGTACTTTCAAACTAAATGCTTTTAGGTGGTCAAGAGATTGTCGATTACGCTAGGGGATTGCTCTACCTGTTTGTGGCAGTCTCTTAACTTTTTGGCCCAGTCCCTTGCCAAAAGGCCAAGCAAAGTACAGCAATAAATAAACTTATGACACAAAATATAAGCGATCACTGACTCCCAAAATAAGTCTATGTTACGTCTTAGCCTTGATCGCTAATTAACCTTTTTTTGATTCAACCAGTGGTCAATTTTGGTTAATTAAATGATGAGTGGACAAACAAAAATAAGGTTTTATTAGAAGAGAACCCACAGCCAGCTTCTGCTCTTTAAAATTAGAAGAGAGCAACTGGTGTTGTTCTCTTTGCAGCGTTCAGTTGGCTACCTTCCCCTCAAACAATTGGATTTGCAAAAACGAAAAAGAGAAAACGCTATTTGTTGGTCTTAGCATGTAGCTCAAAACCCAATAAACAATACTTGAAACAAGGCTAGAGAAAAAAAAAGAGTTCATCAACTGCATAGCTCCAATAGTGAACGGAAAATTTACGAGAAAAATAATTAAACGAAGCATTCGAAGCAACTAGGATATACCCTAAATCCTCTAATAGACGGGCATCCTAAATTCTAAAAAACTTGTTTGTGGCATTGTGTTTTTGACTTATGTTTTGCTAGTATAAGAAAAGGGTTTTCAGAGCCTGAAAGCACGAAATGATACACCAAGTGGACATTCACTTTGTGTGATTGGTGTACACACTGTCCATCCCAGTTGCGGTTGGTGTATAAATGAAATTTCAATTAGTACAGAAGAAAGAAAACAATCTAAAAAGATACACCAAGTAGGTATCAGCATGCGGTTTAGGAAGTATAGTCTTTTTGGTTTAGCTAATTCATGGAAACATCAGAAAAAAGTTCAAAACTCTGACTACGAAAGATCGCAGAAATCGAATCAGACAAAAAAATGTTTTTATAGAACTGAGTCATAAAGAATACAACGGAGCACGGTGTCACCAAAGAAAAACTCAGAGAGAATAAATATTCACTGTTTAGCGTCTGAGGGAGATGTATTACTCTTATCACCGTTGCTTGGCCCAGCTACAGACGGATCGAGCACAGCTAAAACAACAATAAATTAAGACCAACTGGATTACATAGGTTATTTTACAGAGTCCAGCCGATACAGAGGTCGGAGTCGCTACAGGAAATGGATTGGCAAAGCGCAGTTGAGAAGACGGCATCATCAAACCCGACGGTTGCAAGAACTGACTCATTGAGGAAGGCACGCGAGGGCAGAGCTGACGCTGGTAGAATGGTCCATATGGCGGACCAGCTTAAAGTGAAAATTAACCAAACAAAATCAAGAGCGAACAAAATTTAAGAACCTTGCATAAAGTGCAATTGGTTGTCGAAGACAGGCAGAGGATTCTGCACACCCAAAAAGTATTCTGGAGTAGCAGGATTAATCGCTAGTTGATCACATAAAAAAGCCAAAAACATAGAGACAGAGAAAACGTCAATAGCTAATCTTACCACGAGCAGCGCAAGAAGAAGCAGGCACGATAGCTCGTTCATACCCATGATTCGCGTGTTGAATTCCTGCTTTGAATCCTTGCGCTTTGAATCCAGCACGCTTTGAATCCTTGCATCCAATTTTCTGCTTTTTTAACATCTCCCAAGACACATATAATGTTATCAGCGCTTGTTCGAGAACCATGCAAGCCTGATCGGTCAAAGAAAAAGCAATCTCACGTCCAACCCTTTCGAGGCCACAAGATTTCAAAACAGCAAAAGTCTGATCAACCAATTCCTTTTCACGCTGTATCTAAAAATGGAATAGATATTTGTATTCATATATGTAAAATATAATAATAAGATTGTAATCCAACCATTATTTGAAGTGACTTCTTCTGCATTTTAAGTCGAACTTGGATAATATTTGAAACTCTTTTAGAGAAATGAATGAGTCTGTGGCACTCATGTCTTTTAGAAAAAGAAATATTTCCAAGTACATCTATGATGAAACATGCATTGTAGGAGTCCAAATAATCAAATATGGCAGAAAAATAAGCTCTATAAAACACAACCAATATAATCCGAGAAACAAATTGTGCAATACAAGCAGTTTTCTTATCCTATCAGCTGCTTCGCCCTAGCTCCCTCTAGGACCAATTATTCAAAATTTCTTTACGAAAACATTTAAATTTGAATCTCGATCTTTAAACTGACACTTTGGCGATGTGCGGTCACTTAAGATGGGTTTTTCAAAGGTTGGATGGTGTCGTGGACCAGATGACTCCTCCACAATAGAAAATTTGCTTTGATTTTTTGTGTTTTTTTGGTGTGCAAAAATGCTCTTGCAAACTTTTCCTAGACATTTTATGCCGGAACTGAAAGGCGCTTATAGCATTCCATCGGCTTTTCTCTCTTCTTCTTGATCGCTCTTCTCTGCTTTATAAACTCTACCAGCAAAGGAAAATGAGTGTGGGGAGCTTTGGCTACTTTTTGCTTTTGCTGGTGGAAAACCTTAGTTTTTAACTTTTGCAAGCCTTGGCTGTTCTTTTCCTTGCGTTTTTGTTATTTTATAGCACTGTCCTTCAATAATCTTCTCTGTTGTTTCTGAAAAGAAAGAAAGTTCTTGGCTAAAGTACACTATACGGCCTCCTCCCTAAAATCGGTTTCAACCGCTTATTCGTGTGTTTTAGCACTTGAAACGTGTAGAAAACATGTTTTTAGATGGCGGAAGACCATTTTCAGAAAAAAAAAATTTCGAAAATTTTGACTTTTTGCCTTGGGGGACCAAGGTAAACCACCGAAAATGGTCTTAATTATAAGCACCAAAACTTTATTCAAAAGAAGTTCATCAACAATAATCATCCAATTCAACTTTTAATTTTTAATTTTGGGTAACCTAGCCCTACCGTGTTTTGCACCCTAGGAGGCAAGGGTAAATTAAATACTTTATTATTTTAATTTGTGTCTAAAGAAGCAGCGACCGTTAGCTCTAGACTTTTCCATGTGACGTGTAGGTTTGTTCAAAAAAAAAAATAGAGCTCGAAAAAGGCTACAAATTGGGCATTATAAATATTTTTAGTAAACTTTGAAGGTCTCGCCGGTCAGGAAATCATAAACTGAAAAACAGATATAATGTAATTGTTACAACAAATCCTCCCACAGGCAAACTCCCACAGCACAACTGTTTTCATTTCAGAATATTGGCTGATGAAATTGAAGTGGGGGTGTTTGTTATTGAAAATGGAAATTATCTAAAATATTTTGTTTACAAAACGAGTAATACCCAACTATTTTCTATATTTAAAGATGATATAGCTGCTAAATGCTTTGATGGAGCGAAAGGAAACAAAATAATTGTTTTTTTCCGGTGGTAAAGTGATTTAGCTTGTTTGTTAATAATATTAGGTTGAGTAATAATTAATAATTAATATAACTACCTCTAAATACACCCAATATATTCTACAAAAGTTGTTTATTTTGGGAAATGTACTTTATTTGGACGTATGTTAACGGTTTGAACTCTTGAGTTTTTGCTTGAGTGTCTCTGCGGTGAGCAGAGCTGTCGCGCAAGTTGCGCGGCGCAACTTCTCGACAACGCAAGCTATCGTGATATGAGCAATTGTTCATGTAGTATATTCTATGATGTCTCTTCACATGAACCAATTATTCTCTGGCAATTTTACTGTAAATCATAGAATCTATCAATGTAATAAGAATTAACCTTTACAATAATATTACCATGCAACGTTTTGAAGAAAAAGAGACAACTTTCGAAGTGGGGTATTATAATTTAAAAGTTCTGTAAAAAGCACAGGCATACAAGTTCTGGACACATGGCACTGTTCAAAGAAAGGGGAAAACAGCGACTATAAGCAGACAAAGAGTATTTGGCGCAGTAGATTAACCCAATTTTTAGACAGAAAAACTGAATGAGCATACAAATAAGCCAGAAAACCAACCAAACTAATTTTTAAGTTTAATTAAACTTTGATTCGAGTTAAACTTGACCCCAATTAGTTTAACCATACCCAAAATAAACTAATTTTTGAGTAAAACATTTGTTCAAGACATTTAAAGTTTAAATTGGGTGAAGTTAAAGTTTAAATACCATATTCTCTCTAATTATAGACCCGGGTCTATAATTTTTTGGCCTTGGTGCCCCGTGCCTAATTTTCAACGAAAACACACCATAACACAAGCAAAGTGAGCAAACAAACGTAGCGTGGCAAACGGGCACAACGTTCATTCAATTGAGATATCACTTTCATAGTCATTTTGAATAAAATGAGCTAAAAACTGAATAAGCACTGAATGTAATGGCCTAGAGAGGTCTATAATGAGAGAGAATGCGGTAAACCATGATTTGACTTTAACTGGGGTAGTAAAAGTTATTTTCGAGTGAAGCTATACAATCGATGCTCGATTTAACGAACTCCAAGGGACCGGACTCAGCCGTGCGTTAAATCGGGGGTCCGTGAAATGGAGCGTCGACTGTATTTGAATTCAAGTAAACATAAAGTTTAATTCGACTAGTAACTCTATTTTAAGCATTAACACTGCCCGATTTAAACTTCATCATGATCCATTATCGGCTCGAATTATAATTCTGTGTGGACAACAGTCAGAGTATGGCCAATATTTTTTATCCGCCTGTTTTGTACCAACTGTTCACCATTTTACCGTCACCATCAAACCATCCAATAAATCCACAGGTCGCGTGTCCTGTGTAGTTGAACATTGTTAGTTGGTCACATCTTTTGCCTCCTATTTCAGACCTATCTTTAGCCTTAAAAAAATACCGTTTTATTAAATTTGCTCAATTTATTTTGCAAACCTTCCAGTCATAATGGTTGACAGAACAACTCAATTCTCCACAAATCCCTACTGAATTGTCGTATCTGCAGTATACATTATGGGCATTGCTCGCTCCCATCCACCTTCCTGACCACGTGCATTCATTTGGATCACTTCTAGAAAAGCAGTTTGCCGAAGAAATCTTTTCCAACAGACAATGTTTGCAAAAACGGAAACCGAAAAATTTGAAAAAATTATCGGCGTTACTAGGATATGCAATCGGTGATTGAGATACCCAAAAATAAAATATAAAATATGTACACCAACTTGCAACAGAACCGCTTTTTGAAAAAAGTGCCAAAAATTGTGCTACATGGCTCCCCAAAGCTATCATCTGGAACGCAGGTGGGCGAAAGCCAGAAGTTGTAGCATCGACCATTATCACTTCTAATGTAATCATATTCTGACGGGCAACTGAATTCACTTTAAATAGCACAACATTTTTTTTATCTAAGTATAGTAAAAAAATATACTGGTAATTGCACAGTGGAGCCGTCCCAAACCATTTGCAACCTCCATCTAAAAGAAATCTAATGGCATTAGATCAATTCGCCTACAACCAATTGGCCTACAAATCGACTTATATGATTCCACATATGCGGTGTAGGTTTTTTTTCGTCTTCAAAGTAATCGAGAAAAAGATAAAAGCTCTGTGGATTTGTCGAAGCTTTGATCTCTTCGTGCCGATTTCTTCTAATGTTTCTGCTAAGAAAAGAAGAGCGGATGAGAGGCTTTGCTGTGTCAGAAACTGTCGTAATAAGGCCGAAAATGATTCCACATGGGAATTTTTTTTTAATTTTGAGAGCTTTCTTGTTCACATTCCTTGCCAATCTTTTATGCTCAACGCGACTTAAGTCAGCCGTATGACTGGTAACAACTATAAACAAGAATTTCTCTATTGAGCGTGACTCCTCTTCCTACAAATAATTAATTTGCAAATTGACTTGTGAAAAAGTTATGTGGGGGAGTTTGTAGTAGGTATATTGGTTGTAGGCAAATTCAACGCACCCCTAATTAACAGATAAACGTACGGTTTGCAATAATTCGCGTGTAATACTAACCAGATGGGACTGGATGAAAGGAGGTCAAATCAGACACCGTCTTAGCAGTCATGCCTAAAATAACACCAAGTAAAGCACGAAAAATAAATAAAACTTACCAATGATTCCACTAACTACGGCGACTGTAACCGGTCCACTTACAAATCCTCCATCTCTTTTATATCTTGGTAGATTCCGGACTTGATCTCTCACATACTTGTTGGTGCTCTCACTTTTAGACAAATTTCGACGATGATGATGATAGTTTTGTGCAAATTTTTCTTTTGCGCATTCCCTCAACCTCTGCCTAATACCTTCTTCATCCGGCCATTGAGTAATCACAGTGTTGGAGACTTTTTGAACCTGAATTAAGTTAAAGTTACTAGTTTTGATAATTAGGTTTACCAGCAGCATTAAAATGATAGTGATCCCACACATCAACGTCCACTATGTGATATATTTTCCGCTATTTTCGAGATAAATAAAAACCTTTCGATTAGTAAAAAAAATTGAAGCTTTATGAAACAAAATATGATAAATTTATCAGTGACTCATTTTAGAACAAATGTCACTCTTCCCCGGAAAAGTCAGTGTTCACAGCGCTTATTTGGGGAAAAGGATAAAAGAGAAGAGAGATCGAGGAAAGACTACTACAGACAATAAGAGAAAAAATCAATGATCAACAAGAATAGTGCATTGTTTTGTCACTTGAGGTGGAAAAAATACAAAGAAAGCGACACTTACTTTATACAATCCTCTCTCATTTTAACTTTCTTCAAGCCTTGTAGAAAAGGCATGGTACTTTTCCTTGCATCAGATAGACTTAGGATTGGTTAGAGCATTGGATTTTTTATATTATAATACCAAGCATCACTGGTATTTCGGTTTGCCTTGAAAGTAAAGCTGTGCAAGTCTAAGTGTTTATTGATATTTAGTCATCCACCAACCAAACCAAGTGGATGTCCACTTGGTGTGAGATTTTTTTTTCTTACTTTCAGGCCTTTAAAACCTTTTTCTTGTAGTACTTAGGGTGTTTTAAAGAGGGATTCACAGGGGTAAATCACCGTTTTGTGGGCTATTTTTTCCGCTTTTGTAATTTCGCTCAAAAGACCACTCGACATTTACAAATCTTCTTTAAAATTTTAAGAAATTCTTTTTTACCAAAATTGGACTTTTTGCTTTGCTTCCCCAAGGTAAACAACCTTATATTAGGAAATTCTATCATTTTTTGGTTACTGGAGATGGGCAAAGAGTCTTTAAATGCATTTATGGTCAAGAGTCTTGCTCGGATTAATCTCGCAGGTAAGTATGTGCGCGCATCTCTGACCCTTTAAGCCTTCTACGCCCCCTCCGGGGGCGTAGGGGAAGACCTCAGGAATCCAAATCAAAAAACAAAATTTCAAGAAGAGGTTTTCTTGCTGAGATATGATCAAAACTAAGAGAAAAAAGGATAAAAACTAAGTTTACGGCTGGGTATGGTCATATCTCAGCAACCAAGCCTCTTTTTGATATTCTGTTTTCAGATTTGAATTCCTGAGGTTTTTTTGCCTACTTGGGTACCTTAGAATAAAGAAATCCTTTCAAAAATGAGAACTGTAGATGCTTTTTTGAAAAACGATCGTTAATTATTACTCAACCCAGCAATTAAATCCCGCTTATCATGGCTTAAACACCAACCCCTCTCCTTCCTCCCC
>BBSZ01014685.1:3480-36641 GCA_000981365.1 Subanguina moxae
CTCAATTTTACCAATATCACAGTTTACCAAAAGAATTCTTACCAAGACAACCATTTACCAAAAGAATTCTTACCAAGACAACCATTTACCAAAAAAATTCTTACCAAAAGTACCTTTACGAAAAGAATTTCTTACCAAAAAGATTTCTTACCAAAAGTACCACTTACCAAAAACACATTTACCAATGATGCTACACCCGAACCACGCCCCCACCCCCTAATTCAAAATCGTGTTTTTGGCATTGTGTTTTTAGCCTACTTTTTCCAAACAAGTCTTGGGCAAGTTACCACCCAATTTATAGCTAAAACAATAAGCTACAATTTGAGTGATAACTTGCTCGGCAGTTGTCTCCAAAAAGTAGGTTGAAAACACAATGCCAAAAACATGATTTTGAATTAGGGGGGAGGTGTGGTTCTATTCGAGTTCTATTCCCTTTTGTTTATATTATTATTATTCTTCAGTGTTTCATTGATCAAAAATGCGTGTCGACGACCATATTCACCTTCGCCATATTATGCTCTTTCACTTCCGAAAAGGGTACAAAGCAGCCAAGTCTTGCCGGAGATTGAACAAGGTCTTCTTAGGGACGATCAGCGAACGGCGAGTGCAAAGATGGTTGGAAAGGTTCAAATCCGGCAACAAAAGTCTCGAAGATCAAGAAGGACGTACCTCCGATTTTGATGATCAAGCTCTTCTGGCCGCCGTGGAAGAAGACGAGTCGCTGACCACTCGGATGCTGGCCGAGCAGTTCAACGTCGACCATCCCACCAATAATTTTTAATTACCATTCCGAACTTACGGGACACACGGTAGTGCTATAGAGGAAAACAATAGCTTCTGTTGTCCAATAAAACAGTAATTTATATAGTGATAGCTAAGAAAGTAGTGGTGGTGTTACTGGGTAAAGGTATAGCTAGCATTTGAGAACATAAAGAGTCATTCAAGTCAAGAAAATAACCAAAAGTCTGCACATAAAGTGAAAATGATGCTAACAAGAGCTCTGCAACGGGAATATATGGACTAAGTAGGCTGTTTAGTCGTTCCACTCGATATTCCCCACATGAATATAACCCAGGTATGCAGGGAGTGGCACACAAACCAGGTCAACAGACTAGAAAAGTCATATGTTATTGATTCAGTTGTCTTTTATATCGAAAAGAACAAGCTAGCACTATGCTCACTAGGCAGTGGCCATATATTGATGTTGGATGCTCTATATTTTTGATGCAAGACAGCTGAATCAACAACGTATGACCTCTCTAGCTTGTTTACCGGGTTTGTGTGCCACTCCCTCCATACCTGAGTTATATTCATGTGAGGAGTATTGGGTGGAACGACTAAACAGCCTACTCAATCCATATATACTCGTTGCAGAGCTCTTGTTAGTATCATTTTCACTCCATGTGCAGCCTTTTGGTTATTTTCTTGACTTGAATGACTCTTTATGTTCTCAAATGGCAGATATACATAGCAACACCACCACTACTTTCTTAGCTATCCCTATGTGAATTACTGTTTCATTGGACAATAGAAGCTATTGTTTTCCTTGATGGTACTACCGTGTGTCCCGTACTACCCTTTTCGGAATGGGAATTAAAAATTGGACTCTACTGGGGTGGTACTGGAGTTCTTCGACCGCTAGTGCTTTAATAAAATGTTTGTAGGCGATTTTTGAATCAGATTGTTAGATGAGATGGCAACCCTGGTTTTAATGCAAGTAATTTGAGACAGCAGACATGGTAGTGTCTAAAGAATATATCTTTTTGTTAATCCTTTTAATTGGCTGCTCAAGCCTAGTTCAAGCAGCTGAATGGAGCCAAGAACAGTGGGATGCATGGAGTAGGTTGGACTATAACCAAAGAATAGAACATGCAAAGCAGTTTGTTGTGGAGTATCAACAAAAAAGATGTATATTAAAAGAGTATGGCATACCACGAGATGCAAGTGTTGAAGAAATGGAGAACAACATTAATAAGTGCAAAGGAAACTTTACTGGCAGTTTGGATTTATACAAAATAGAAGATCTCAATGTGCAAGAAACATTTGCTCATATAACTGGTTTATCACCAGAGCAATACGTTCGCACTTCTGATGTTGGGTATGAATCTTTTGCAAAGCTTTATGAGGTGTTGGCAATCTTGGCAGCACAACATGTTACTATAAGTGAAACTCAATTCAAAGAAATTCTAAGAAATTATCTTGAAATAGATGCAGTCGCGAAAATCTTAACACATCGAAATGAGCTTCCTCAAGATAATGATACAACAAATCTGGATAAATTCGCCAAAATTTACGTGACACTTTTATTTATTAAGAAACGAATGCGAGATGAAAAGAACTCTATGATAAGGCAAAATGAAAAGCTAATTTCAACTAAGCGCTCTCGCTATGGGTCTCCACAACAGCCTGTAGTTGGGTCTTCACAACAAAAGAAAAAAAAAAGCTAAGTAAGAATTTAAGTTGCAGAAATACTTTATAGTGTTGTTGTAAAGCTACAGTCGAACCTCGTTAAACTGGCACCCCTAAATTCAAAAAAAATGTGTTTGTGGCATTGTGTTTTTGACCTATGCTCTGCTAGTGTCTTCTGGGCATCTTGTATATCAAAATTTAGCTTAGATTCTAGGCTACGTTTTGGTATATAACATGCCCAGAAGACACCAGCAAAACATAGGTCAAAAACACAATGCCACAAACACATTTTTTTGAATTAGGGGTGCCAGTTTAACGAGGTTCGACTGTAGTTGTGCTTTTGAGATGTTGCAATAATAGTTGACAAAAAGAAGTGTGTGATTTATGTGTGTGCACTGTCCACACACGGTATTACTATCAAGGAAAACAATAGCTTCTATTGTCCAATGAAACAGTAATTCACATAGTGATAGCTAAGAAAGTAGTGGTGGTGTTACTGGGTAAAGGTATAGCTAGCATTTTGAGAACATAGAGAGTCATTCAAGTAAAGGAAATAAAACAGCACTTGTTGACAAATTGTGGATGCTTCTCAGAGGAATATAAGCAAGGTATGGAGGGAGTGGCACCAGATAACACACGCTAGAGAAGTCACACATTATCGATTCAGTTTCCTTCTAGATCAAAAACGTAAAGCATCCAACATGAAAAGAACAAGCTAGCACTATGCTTTTTTTGCGTTGGAAAAAGTGTTTTGAGAAAGGATCGCTAATTATTACTCAAGCCAATATTTATTGCAACATCTCAAAAGCACAACTAGCTCTTCAACAACACTTAAACAGACTGCAAAACAAAACACAACAACAAAAATAGAAGGATTTGGTATAAATCTCATACTCCAAGTCTTTGGCTTCCACGAAAATTTGGGCGAATTTTTCCATTTCTTTGCAACTATCTTCAGGAAGCTCATTTCGATGTGTTAAGATTTTTGCGACTGCATGTGTTTCGGGATGATTTTTTAGGAGTTTTTTGAATTGAGTTTCATTTATAGTAACATGTTGTGCTGCCAAGATTGCCAACACCTCATATAGCTTTGCAAAATGTATTTCCGCTTCATCCTGCTCAAAGACAGGATATGGATACTTTGCCCTTACACCTGTTATTTTAGCGAATGTTATAGCATCCTCATTTTTTAACATGTTTAAATTAAAAGCGCCATTATGACTTTCTTTACTCTTCTTAATGATTTCCTCCATTTTTTCAACACTTGCATCTAGTGGTATGCCATACTTTTCTAATATAGGTCTTTTTTCTTGATACTCCCAAAGAAAGTACTTTGCTTGTTGCTTTTTTTGGTTCATGTCCATCCTCTCCCATTCATCCCATTGTTTTTCGCTCCATTTTCTCCATTCAGTTGCTTGAACTAGGCTTGAGCAACCAATTAAAAGGATTAGCAAAAAGAAATATTCTTTAGACACTATCATGCCTGCTGTCTAAAATTACTTGCATTAAAACAGTCGTATTGATCAGTTAGAAGAAAGGCAACAATATATATAGATACGACTGGAGCAAGTGAACCCATACTTATACAATCAAAGTTTTAAGACAACAAAGTCAAGGCCTGCACTATTGAGGCAAAGGAAAATTTTTTTCTGCACACACACCTGGTGGTGGCTATACTGGGTCAAGGTATAGCTAGCATTTGAGAACATAAAGAGTCAAGAAAATAATGACAAGGCTGCACATGGAGTGAAGATGATGCTACAGTCGAACCTCGTTAAACTGGCACCCCTAATTCAAAAAAATGTGTTTGTGGCATTGTGTTTTTGACCTATGTTTTGCTGGTGTCTTCTGGGCATGTTATATACCAAAACGTAGCCTAGAATCTAAGCTAAATTTTGGTATATAACATGCCCAGAAGACACCAGCAAAACATAGGTCAAAAACACAATGCCACAAACACATTTTTTTGAATTAAAGGTGCCAGTTTAACGAGGTTCGACTGTAACAAGAGTTCTGCAACGAGTATATATGGACCATGACAGAGAAATAAAACAGCACTTGTTGACAATTTGTGGATGTTTCTTACATGAATAAAAAGCGAGGTATGGAGGGAGTGGCACCAGATAACACACGCTAGAGAAGTCACACATTATCGATTCAGTTTCCTTCTAGATCGAAAACATAAAGCATCCAACATGAAAAGAACAAGCTAGCACTATGCTTTTTCCAAAACATGCCCATATAGGCAATCATCTGCTCTGTATGAGGAAAAAAAAAAACTTTTTGCCCTGGTTCAGTAAGGAAGACGGGTGAATGGCCCCTCAAATTAGTGGCCTCCTATGACTGCCTTCCCCTACCAATTCAGACCTTATTCTCCTCTAAGTTGATTATTGACTGCAAAAAAACCACTGGCTGTTTACATTTCGTTGACAGGAGTGTAAGTGGTGTTGCAGCAGGAGAAACTCGATTTTATTGCGATAGATCTATGGTAAAGGGACTAGAGAAGACATTTAGAAAAGTGTGCTCCATTCTAGTCACATCCTCTCATTTCCTTTTTTAATATGATGGACTTGCGGAGCAGGGTTATTAGTGCACCATTGATTTGGTGGAATGGCCGTTTCCAGCCTGACCTTCAAATACAAGTGGACCATGATGGCATTATTACTGCCATAGGGGAAAATATAGTCAGCAACCATGACCAACTACATTTAATCGAGGATGTGGTAGGCTTTCACCACACTCCACTACATGACTTATTATTTAGGCGATTCTGCCCGGATTTATCAATGCACATTCTCACTCATTTCATCGCTACCTCCGAGGAGCTAGTCAGATTGGCACAAATGCAGCAGGCAGCTTTTGGAAATGGCGTGATAATATGTATGCCCTTCTTGACGGTGTCACTTACCACAATTTCAAAGAGGTTTCATTTGGCAAATGTTTAGACAATGGAATTTATGCTTTTAGTTCTGCAAAGGAACTTTTCAAGAAATGCTTTCTGGTTTGTCTTCAATCAAAGCTCACTCGAGTTTTTACCTAGACCAACATTTTAAAGGGATTAGGGTTGTAAGAGGGTATACGTTGGGTCTCGACTAACTAAGGGTCTAAGAGTCCCCCGTAAAGAAGCGAAGAAGGCTTGAGAGTTAGAGATGCCCGCAGGTGATAAGCCCTGGTGCAGTAGAGGATACGGGTAAACTAAGGGTCTAAGGGTGGTACGCTAGCTTACCCTAGATTTTCCATGAATTTCAGCTGGAATAACGACGGTGGGTGAATTCCACTACGTGCACCATTCTCTCCAACGGTTTGATCTGGACAATGCAGTTGTGGAAGCGGCCCTAGAAGCAGGCATCCGCTTAGTTTTAATTGGTTAGGCTTAGGCTTAGGCATTACCAAATCAATACCACTTCAGAAACGCTGTACTCCAGATCGGGGTTCCACTCCAACCAGCTCACTGCACAACAAATGGCGTTTGGGGCCGAACTGGATGAATTCATGGAACATGTGGAGTCTTTTGCACAAAAACTGATCGGCATGCCTCAAGTGTCAATTGCTGTGGCAGGGGCGCTGCTTTACTCCTCCTGCTTGGTGTTTCTTAAACAACTTAGTCATTTAACAGCCCACTCTTTGCGAGCCGTCCACATCTCCGCCGTCCAACGGCTGTGTAAATGGGCGAATCTGCGCCGGCGAGCATTCCACCTACATTTGGAGGAACAACCACAAGAAGTGGAGGACTGCTTGGAGGTAGAGGGCAAGACACCTTGTCAACTTTTGCTCCAGTGTTTGGATGGAGGAGTGGAGCCTGGAGAGAGTTCGTTGACAGCTGTGCATTGCACCTACACTCAACGCCAGCACATGAACGCATTGGCGGAAAGGGGAGGCTGGCATGTGTGTGTTTGTCCCACCACTGAAGGTAGGTGTTGTAACGAAGAAGTGGATAGCCAAACCACTGAGCCATGCATGCTACTTTTAACGCATATAACACCGTTTGTTATATGAGATGTTATATGAGACGCCATATAACACCGTTTGTTATATGAGATGTTATATGAGACGCCATATAACACCTCCCACACTTAGAATTTTGCATTTCTATGGACTGGGGAACCCCCTGTAGTGCATCTCCCTCTCTAGCAGGGGGAGTGCACTTCATATCCTGTCCTCAATATCGTATAGTCCTGAAAACGAGGGAGCGGATTCGAACTTGGGACTGAGCCAATGGTTGTAACGAAAAAGTATATAGCCAAACCACTGAGCCATGCATGCCGCTTTTAACGCACGTAACACCGTCTGTTATATACGAGATGTTATACGAGACGGCATATAACAGTGGGCATGTTTTTAGCGATTTTACAAGCTAATCAGGCTTTTTTAGGCTTTCTTGGAGATGGCATTCCTGAACTGAGTGAGAAAGACCGACTATGTTTGGGCACAGACTGCAATAACAGAATCTGCTTTTTGGAGGAGATGCGCTGGTTGTGCTTTTGCCAAAATGTGGGCTATACCGACTTGATCGAAAATTATCCGCCTAGCTGTTTTCTTGACTCATATAGGCGTATGACTTACCAATGGAAAAATTTCCTCTTTTTAAGGAGTGCCTAATTCTCAGACCTACCCGGTTTGTCAAGGTCGTGCAGACTATTGAAGACTATGTCTAGAGAAATAGCAGGCAGAATGAGAGCATCTCAATGATTAAAGATGGGTGGATCATCAGAACATCCATCACTTTCGAGATCATTCCTACTGGTAGGTCATACGCCTCTATGAGTCACGACAACAGCTATGGATTAAAAAAAGTCGGACAACCCAATAAAATTGTTCATTCACAGATGAAGAGAAACAGCAGGAACTGTGCCCAACTAGATGCCACTAAACTTGTGAACATAGCTACAGCAAATGGAGCCAGTGCTTTGAAATTAGAGGGCAGTGTAGGCAGCTTGCAAGTGGGCCACTACCTCGACTTTGTGGCCTTTGATTTGGAGTCGCACAGACTGAAACAGTTTGCTGGAGGAAAGAGTGGTCATCAGCTGGCGGATGCGATTGTGTTTGGAGGTGGCAATGCTGAAATTATGATGACTGCAGTAGCTGGCATGGTCAAGTTCCACAAATAAATGGACTACTGTTATCATGTTTGTAAGGCGCACTCTGGTACAGGATTTGAGCAATTGTTTTGCAGGACTCTTTTACCTCAATTTTTAACAATGTTCAACTATAGGTGTACCTTTGTACCATTTTGTGTATAGAGCGGCCTATTTAGAGCTAACTTTTTGCACCTCTTAGCGAAAACACAGAGATTCCCGTCCAAGATAGTATGTGCAGTGGCCAACCCCCAGTTGTTGAAAAAGCATAGTATCGACACAAAACACTTCCTGATATGATAGAGTCTTTTTATTCAACCGTGATATCCTTAAACAGATAGAAAATTACACTGTCTAGATAACTTATTCATTGAAAATTGACTAATCATCCGTCCTGTCCCGGCCTCCTTTTAGAGAATCGAGCTCACTGGACACTCAGTCATATTTCTTCCGCTGATTCTCGCTCTGAGTTGTCATTGCGTCTAGAATTTCACAAATAAAAAAATTTCTTCACGTATCTCCGCAGGTAAAGAGCTCGGCAAAACCGTAGCTTCCATTTTCCCATCCAGAAAAACTGAAAGTCATCATCTACAATATGCAATAGAAGTTTAAGTATAAAGTTCATCAAGTATGGAGGAAATTCTGGAAAAGATGCAATCAATAAGTTGATTAATGCTGGTGGATGCACGCTGTATATACATGAGAAAAGGAACTATGAGAAAGCCTAGTTCAGAGAGCTTTACATAATACATAATTCAGAGAGCTTGACACCCAAAATTAAATGGTTCAGTGCGCTTGACAACACAAATGAAAATTTTAACGGCTGAAACCTAAACTTTACCTACAGTCGAACCTCGTTAAACTGGCACCCCTAATTCAAAAAAATGTGTTTGTGGCATTGTGTTTTTGACCTATGTTTTGCTGGTGTCTTCTGGGCATGTTATATACCAAAACGTAGCCTAGAATCTAAGCTAAATTTTGGTATATAACATGCCCAGAAGACACCAGCAAAACATAGGTCAAAAACACAATGCCACAAACACATTTTTTTGAATTAGGGGTGCCAGTTTAACGAGGTTCGACTGTATTTCGATTTGTCTTGAAAGGAAGCTTTACAAATTTAGGTTTTTATCTATTCAAATCAAATCTTTGGACAACCAATGCAAATTTTCGTTAAATCGAGCGTTGACTGTATAGAATAAAGACAACATTGTAAAGATATCATAAAGGCAATATTAATAAAAAAATAAATTCTTTTTTTTTTATGGCAAAGTTCGTACGAAAATTTAAACCTTCTTTTTAATAATAAAATTTACTCTTTCCCACGAAGTGTTTGGTACCATTTTAAAGAGCAGACAAAAAGCTTTTAAACGGTGTATAACTCTATTTCAACAAATGATCAAAATGGCCACCTTCGGCCACAATACAACAAGGGAGACGTTTTGGAAAATTATCAATTGCTTTCTTTATCATATCCAGTGGAAGACGTCTCCGTTCTCGTTGCATTAAAAATAAGGTTTAAATTTTCGCACAAACTTTTGCCTGATTCAATACGACTATGATTTTTAAGGTATGAAGGTATGCAACGGATCTGTTTGGCAATTCAGGCAGGGAAAATTCCGATGGTGAGTGGGTTGCCATTGCTCCTCCGCTTCCTATGGTCGTGGCTGAGCAGGTCTGGAGAAGCAGGGCCTTCCCCAGACATCACACAAATTCTTCGGTGCTCTTGTGGAGAATGGTGATCTCCCTCATCATCCGGCTCTAGACATGGCTTGCCTAGCTGGAAGAAACCCATCTCCATGTACCTGCAATAAACACTATACTCTTATTGAAGCCAGCTCACTATTAAAAGCCCTCTCCCTGCCCAATGGTAAGGGTAGGGGTGGAGCAATCAGCGCATAAAATTTGACTCCATTTGTGCTACTACCTCAAGAGTACGTCCATCCAACAGCCAGCGGCGGTGAAAGTGAACAAGTAGTCGGCAGGGTAGATGGTCTGTGTGAATATCATGCTGATCAGGGTGGTTTGACTGAATCCAAAGTTTGGTTTGCTCAACTGGTACTTGATGATGTTGGTCTCGAAGAAGGTCATACCAAAGCACACCCAGTTGATCATAACGGAACACAAAGCTACACTCGGCAGAAATCCTCTGGTCTGGTGAATGTCTTCAAAGTGCAGGGCCATAATACGCCGCAGACACAGCAGTTGGATCCAATCTGACATCTGGAGATAAAATTGTGGATATATAGTAATAGAGAGTGGTCCAACCTGGATCATGGTCAACGAGAACATCCGAATGACACACTCCTCCATCCCAATAAAACCATCTGCTCGCTGGAAGTTGAGCTCGAGAATTTGAAGCAACAGCTTGACAGACATGAAGACAGCACTACCGAAGATGAGGATGAGGTCGCCTCTTGCTTCTGCTTTGTGGTGTGCATCAAACCTCTTCTCCTCCACTGTCAAAGACCATTTGTAGACCTGTAAATTTATAGCTTTTTTACCACAAAAGGAACTTTTGATATGTATGTTAGAAATTATCATGATGTTCTATAGATTTTCTGGTTACTATTGTATTATACCCCTCTGCCACTCCCGACAGGGGGTTAATACAGCAGTACCGTTAGCGTCATTTTGGTCCACCCTGTACACTTTACGGCTGACACTCAAAAACTTTTTTAAACCACTATATTGTGAGCTTTGACCAGTGTTTCTCCAAATGAAAAGACGGCCTAAATTGATTTTTCTAGCTTGTTTCGAATTAGCTACATGGATGGGAAGCAATTTAGTTAAGTTAGACTGGAAAAAGAATCAACGACCAACCAGACTAAAGAGCACCAGTTGAGCAGACGAGGAGAAAAACTCCATATAATTGTCATACATAGAGTCGATCTTGTGCAAATAGTCGAACTTGATAGCAAAGTAGAAGCCGACAAACCATCTCAATATACACACCACCACGGCCAGATAAGCGAGCACATTGAGCAGGGGTTTGATGCAGGTGTGTATGTGTAGCACTGGCATTTGCATGGTCACTTTGGAGCTGTTGATGCCATACACTTGGGATACATTGCCCATCACTCCAAACAACATTTTGCGCACACTCTTCTTCTCCTGAACTTGAAAATTCCTCGACGTAATTTTTGGTAGGAATGCGATTTGGTTTTGACCTGTCGCCTTCGAATAAGCTCATCAGCCCTTTCCTCTGCCCTGCCGCATGCCAGCCAATGAGCAACCAGCATGACTGGATAGAACTCAGAAGCACACGAGATCACAGCTGAATTAAGCAAGCCTTTGTGCAGATAGTACCTTAAATGATTTGCAGTTGCCTCTAATAGCAAAAATTCAGACTCTACTGGATTATAGCCCTCACCAGGGGACAGGTAGAGGTATGAAGGGCTGCATAGGGAGGTTATAATACAGTAGAGTCAAGAATTATTATTATAAAGCTGAAAAGAGATTGGCATTTAAGATTGTCAAGCAAGAAAGCGAATCCAGAGGCCGTCATACGAGTGCGGTAGCATCTAGAGGAGATCTTCAACGAGGCGAATGATGCGGGTGCAAGACCAAGTACAGATGATGCATTTGCTACGGGAAATTTCGTCAGTATTCGTCGGAGCATCGGGCAACTTTTGCTTATCATTTCTTCTAATTTCATCACTTATGTGGAAGCCAAATTGTGGAAGAAACCGATCAAAAGCCTATGTCAGCCGCATACCTGTGTTCGCGGATCGATCGATGATAGCTCATGACGTCCTCAATCTGCAAGGAAGAGCAAGAAGTGACCTCAATGCGAGCGATTACAATAATTGCGTAATGAACATGTTTGGCTGTCAGAGCATACTTATTCGCGAATAAAAAGGTTACCAAATCTTCTGAGTGCCCTTCAACTCCTCCTCCGGATTGCATTCATATGGCCGTTTTGTGATGGGACACCAATATCCAGTTATCTCCTTGCGTTGGCATAGTTCCTAAAAATTTTGAGATTAGAAGACCATTTACAGCATAAAATTGACGGCTCTAGCACAGAATTGGCTGCTTTTAATGACAGTGAAGAAGATCGTTGAAGTGTTGGAAAACATCGATTGGTCAAGCATCCGGCTCCGAGCATTATTTGCATTTTCTGATCAAGACGCACTGAAGCAGCCAATTCTATAGTAGAGCCAAATTGACTGACCTGGTAGCTGAGATATCCTTTGAAAATCACGATCTTGATCCAGACAATGGTGAGCACCTATAGGCTGATGAATTGAAAAGAGATCTTTTAACCTTAGCATCTAGCCACCCACCACATTGACCCAGCGACGCATCAGCACATCGAAATTGGACTGGAGCGAGCCGTAGTAGGAGCGCTGAAGTATGTAGACAAGAGATAGAAGACAGAAGGAAATCATCAGGCAGTTGTACAGACCCTCTAGCCATTGCTCTTCCGAATTGGTCGCATCAATCAGCTTATCTGAAAAGGGGCGAACAGTGGGTTGGGAACATTGAAAAATAAGCGAGTCACCACAGTTACTAAAGGCAATATTGAAGACCATGAAGTAAGCGTAGCCGAGCGCCACTCCAGCAGTCAACACGAAAGCAGAGATGAGCGTTGGTCGGGGAATGCTATGTGGTCTCGACAGTTTGACCATGTCTGTGGAGGAGTGAGCCCGCCACATGAATATTAGCATGGCGATGCCACACGACACCATTATACCCCCCACACCCTAAATCAAAACATTTACTTTGGTGGACACAAACAGAATTTTGGTGGTCCCGCGACATTTGCGCCCCGATACTTGGGCCCCAAAAAAATTTTAAATTAGTTAGAGAGTAACTAAATCACTTGGAAAGGATAATTTTGCATCTTGTGCCTTTATCCTTAGTCATGCAACTAAGCCCGAGGCTTAGGGTAGGCCAGCCTAGGTTAGTCGATGGCCTTAGGGTAGACCAGCCTAGGTTAGGCGAGATCTAGCCTATACCCTGTATCACCTATGTTTAGGGGCTTACGGCTAACCTAGGCTGGCCTACCCTAAGTCTAAAGCTTACAAGGGAGAAAGAAGTTGAATCAGCTCTGCATTAATTTCCTTTTCTCGCTTCGTCGCATATGAAGATGGAGTGCGCCGGTAGTGCTTTACAAGTAGGTCGACAACGTGCGCGGACTGATTGACATCTGCAAGTAAGACAAAAGTAAGAAGTAGCTTTGTGAAAATGAAAATAAACAATAAAATGTCATTACCCGAGGCGGGCGTCGAACCCTCGACCCAGCAAAAAGAAACCGCGGCGCTACCACTACACCACTATTACCTCTGTTAAACATACCCTACACATGATTTACTTACCCTCTAAGTGGTTTAGCCACTCTCTAGCTTGTTTAGCAATTATTTGCGCACAAGTATCGGGCGCAACTCTTGCGTGAACTTTTTGAGAATAAAATCCATTAATAAAATTACTTGGTCTCAAGTATGGAAGAGGCATCCCAGTCAACTCCCATACGAACAGCAGCCAGTCTATTCTAGAGTTGACTGGTGTGCCTGTTTGAGAGTTGCTCCACAGAGTTCCTCTACTAAAAACCAACCAAATGATAGATCCTCAAGTAGTAGATAGTGTCCTTTCGGTTCAACAGGACATAGAAGTTGGTGATCACACAGACCACACAAATGGCATAGATGGCGAGGCTGATCAAACCTTTTGGTCTCAGCATTTTCTTCCTTTTTTGCACATGTTGAGTGAAAAATTTGGACAGGGGCATAGCTCAAGCATGGAATGCTCCTGCAAACAATCGATTGGGAGTTGTTTCCAAAAAGTGGGCTATACACCATAATTTAGGAGAAAATTTGTCAAAAACACAATGCCAAAAACACAATTTTGAATTACAGTCAAACCTGGATAAGCCGACACCCCTAAATTCAAAAAAATGTGTTTGTGGCATTGTGTTTTTGACCTATGTTTTGCTGGTGTCTTCTGGGCATGTTATATACCAAAACGTAGCCTAGAATCTAAGCTAAATTTTGATATACAAGATGCCCAGAAGACACTAGCAGAGCATAGGTCAAAAACACAATGCCACAAACACATTTTTTTGAATTTAGGGGTGTCGGCTTATCCAGGTTTGACTGTAGGGGGTGTGGTTTTATTAGAGAGAATACGGTAAGTATTAAACTAGAGAGGTGTAGCCTATTTATATAGGCCATATTATTATCAATTGGTCTCAATTAATTCAACAAAATCTTCAAAGTGGGGTAGGCGGACACTCTACACACAAACAAATACATAAGAAAAATAAATAAAGCTTCTTTTTGCCTCATTCCAACCACTAAATTCTTTTTTATGCGCCCCACAAACAAGGAGCAGTGCTTAGACCCATTGCTTAGTCCAAATTCACCCACTCCTTTTTGAATTCCGACCAAATGAATGAAATTTGATGATGAGGCACTGCTATTTTGATAAGCTTATAGTGTGTATTAGGGTTGTATTCAACCGGGAAGAACAGTAATGGGGGGAACGCAGAAGAACTAGCGTAATAACTATTTTGACGACTTTGGAACAATAAAAACAACAATAAAGTCACAGCTAAACACCTTTGATAGCATTTTATGACTAAAAATGGACCTCTTCCGGAATCGGGAAGGGCGGGCAGGGGACTCACGCGACATAAACCAATTGGAAGTAGATATACTATTTGGCCATTTTGCATCATTTTGCCTTTGTTTTTAGACTCATAAAATACACTTAAACCAGGGCTGCGAACTCAAAATTTTGAAAAAAAAGTACAGTGCGCCAAAAAAAAAAGATTTTGGGTCTTAAAAAAGTACATTTTCCGAAACAAGCTAGAATCATTTTCAAACGCTTTATTGTCATACTATAACATATCAAACAACAACTCAAATAAATTCATCTTCTCCATTTATCCATTCCCTGAACTTTCTTTCTCAGTTCTCCATCCTTTATAAGCGGCTTGTAGATGCCAGCACATTCAATATCGAAGTTGATCCGTACCTGGAGGAGAGCTTTCACCGTTTCCACTTGCAGCGAATTCCTGGTGTCAGCCCACTGAGCTTTTTTTTTTGATTGCTGTTTTGCCCATCGAACTCAAGCTGATTTCATCGCGGCACGGAATACAGTAGGCGTGGTAGATGCGAAAATTTTCTTTACAGGGACCGAGAAAAAGTACAAGTCTTTTTAAAAAGTACATTTAGAAGCCCTGCTGTTTACCATGTTTTTCTCACTGGACTATGGCGAAAAAGGCCTGAAATGCATTTATTTTTCCAGAATCTTGCTCGGATTCATTTTGCAGGTAAGTATGTGCGCGCATCTCTAACTCTCAAGCCCACTTCGCCCCTGTAAGGGGCGTAAGGGGCTTAAAAAATGGTGGAAAAATGCTTCTAATATGGTCGATGTACCCTGAAAAACCAAATAGGGGTAGGATTTATAATACAGTAGAACGGACTAAATATTTAGCCTTGGCGTGGTGGGTAGATCTATTCCAGGGCTGATATGTTTCTAATAAAAAAATGTGCATGTTTTTTTTTAAACTAAAACCGTAGTTCTTAATTGGTTTCAGGCTTTGTCAAAGAAGCATGAGCAGTCGTTAAATGATAGGCTTAAGAAATTCGTTACTTCTGTTCAGAAACTGCATGTCTCCTTCTCTGTGAAGCCATGTCTGATTCAAGGTCTGGTTGTGACTATTGGTCATCGATAGTACGTTGTTTGAAAAGCGTCTTTTTGAGTGAACTAGAATTTCTTTTAGTGTGGACATGTCTATGGCATCTCGCCTGAAGAAGCTCGCCACTGTGTTGGAGATGGTTATCTAAGAAAGCGCTACCGCGAGACGTCTATAATTTGAGCACAAGACAAAAACTAGCGCTGTACTTTGCTTCAAAATGCTCCGTATACGGGCTCTAAATATTCTAAAAGACAATAGCTATGAGCATGTTTTATTGGGTTCTCACTTTTTTCGATTATGTGAACATATGTATATAGAAGAATTGCATGCTCTAGATATGTTTTACATTTTTCTTCTCAAGCTCGGCCAGCTTTTCTTCGTAGACCAGCTTCATTTCGGCAATTTTTTCAGCGTGCTTCTTCTCAAGCTCGGCCATTTTTTCAGCGTGCTTCTTTTCGGCTTCGATCATCTTCTTTTGCAGACGAAGTTTCTCTTCAATGGCTTTTGTGCGATTTGTGACTATGATTTGCTTCAAATATGATACTTCACCCTTCAAAGCATTGACGATTTCTGATTCCTAAAAAATAACAAATAAAATTTTTTTTTCAGCAATCTTAATCACTTCAAAACTGTTAATACGAAGAGTCATCAAAGCATTCATGACCTTACTGTTAGTGTCTTGCAAAATGTTCATGCAATCAGTAATGGAAAGAAAGCATGAAATTTCATGCAAAATTTCAGTGGAATAAAACATGTCTAAGAAATATTGCAAAGCGGAAAATCTTAAGAGCAGCCAAATAATCTATGATAAGATCCAGACATTACAAAAAGACCATCATAAGTGATTTGCTTTTCTCGATAATTAGATCATGCCATTTTCCATTTAACTGGCTGTTTAGAAAATAAGAACCGAGAATTACTCACCGTGGCGACAGAAGTAGTCGCAATCGACGTGACTCGAGCTTTTTTAGGATCGCGCGCGTGTTGGATCACCATTTTGACGTTCTATAAAACATCTTCTTTCATTAATGAGATATAAGCGAAATTAAGATATAAGATCTACCTGATTTTCTGACCCAGAAGTAAGACCACGGGACGAATAACCTCTTGTTGAAACGGAAGTGCCGTCACGACCACCGTCTCTCGAAGAATCATTTGCGCCGTCACGACCACCGTCTCTCGAAGAATCATTTGCGCCGTCACGACCACCATCTCTCGAAGTATTATTTTCGCCGTCACGATCACCATTTCTCGAAGTATTTTGTACGCCATGCCAGAAACTGATAATGGGTTCCTTCTCCGGCTTTCTTTTTAAAGGAGGCATTCCATGCATCCGCTTGTTGGGAACAGAAGCCATTTTTTTCTTTCGCAGCACAGGAAACAGAGAGAGCAGAGCAAGGCAATTGTTCACGAACAAAAAAAGCGACCAAACTGATGCAGATAAGAAGAAATTTGTTTATTTATAGTATGAAATTTTTCAAAAAATTCTTTAAATTGAGACTTTTTTGAATTTCATCTTTCTGACTGCTGCAACAGACTATAAAAGGTAAAAATTGTTGTTCTTACATTCATTCTTCGTGGTTGCTGTTGTGCTCTTCGCTTGCTTTTCTCGCTCTTTCTCTCGCTCGAAACACAAACAAGAAATGGCTTTGGCAATTGATCTTCCTGCTCTCCAAGTTCTAGTTGGTAGTGGTGTCTTTACGCATACGCTGACCAATTCGAGAGAGTCGCGCCTTGCTTTCAAGGTAAAGTCGACGAACAACGACCGCTATCCTCTCAACCAATCTTTAGATTTGTGGAGGCCGGTCAGACAGCCTCTCTTGAAGGAACTCGCACTGTATGTTCTCCTATCAAATTCCTCCTTGATATTGTAGTCCACTTCTATTCTCAGGCTGGATCAACCAAGGAAGACAAGCTGGTCATTCAGTTCCTGGAGGTCGCCGCCAATGTGAGTGATGCCACCGAGCTATTCAAGAGTGGTACTCCGCCAGTCTCTGCTCAGTAGTCTTCCATGAGAGTATCCAAAAGAACTCGTATGATTGTTGTTGTTAGGGGTTTCAATGTTAAATTGTTTGTGTGTTTAAATTGTAATTAAATGCTTACTGTTTCCACTAAAAAATTGGATGTCATTGGATCCGGTGTGGGTCCATTAATGATGAGATGGTGGAGATTGGTCAAAACAAATTTCAGATAAGAATTGTTGCGATTTTTTGCCTTTTTTTTTTGTTCTGCAATCTTTTGCTCTGCTGTAGTAATAACACTAGAAGCGCCGTTGCGGCAAATGCCGCATCACTTCCAATCGATTTTTTAGGTCAATTTCCCCTACAAACAACATCTTTCTACCCATATTTTTATATGTAAAAAAATTCCCTCCATCCACCAGGATTCGAACCTGTGATCCTCAATTTTGACCAAAACCACATGCCTTGGTCCCCCAAAGCAATTAGAAAAATGGCCAAAATCACCTTGGTTTTTCCACAAAAAAAAGTCGATGATTCTGCGTCGAATGGTGTATAAATCACCTACAAATGAGACCCGGAATATACCTTAAGCTTTTGGTGTGACAGACGACAGACTACAACAGACAGATCCAGCGCTATATCTATATCTCAAACTGGCCAAAAAAGACCTATCTCCTTGGTCTCTTAGCCTAAAAAACCCAGCCATACGATTTTTCAAAGAGGTTGGCGATGTTGGCATCAACTGGCTGAAAAAAAATAAACACAGCATTAACAGACACATAGCGAAGAGTAGTCAGCCATGTATTCCGGTGCGCAAATGTCGTGGTTCGCAAATGTCGTGTGACCGTAATGCGCACAGTCTTCGCAAACTTTTTGGTGACATCCAATGGGCTCTTTGGCAATTCGTCTAGCAGTTTGTTAATTCATCTGAAGCCAATTGATCGAACTACGACCAACACAAAAAACAAATTGGTCCAAAAAAGCTGCGCCACCCTACGCAACACACCCACCTGCATATATTAAAACACTTTATTTATACAGAAGGACAGTTAAAGTCAAACAAGAGAATCTATATTTTATCCAACTAATCTATAAGTTCTGTACTAGATGAGCTCCTTATTTTCGTGGTTTCTTTCTGAGGTGCAGCTGGCAATGAGAGAGGAACTTTTGGTTCACTCATTACACTCTTGACAACTGGATTAGCAGGAGTTGACGTCGACGAGGAGCGACTAAGAAGGTTCCAGCCAGAAGAAGCCTAAAAGCAACCCATTTTCCGGTTATGAGTGCCCTGGAAATAGTAAATGAAACATACCGCCGGCTTGCTAAGGCTCCTAATCTCGTTCTGAAGCACATCGATTCGCCGATTCAATTCTACTAGACTGGTATTAATTTCCTGTTTCAGCTGAAGGAGATCCTCTTCTGTGGCTTTTTCCTTCTCATGCGACTTTGAATAGGACAGATAAACGTAAACAACCACGCAAGAATACCCGAAAATGACCAGTTGCTGGACAAACTCTGATGCCTGAAAACAAAATAAAATTATTTTGTATGACGAAAAACTCACAGGAAGTTTTTTTAACCTGTTCCAAAGCTGCAGCTTCTGTCACATTAGAAAGATTTTTCGGTGAGCCAAGACCTAGATTTTTCATACGAAGACGAGTGGACCAATTGACAATCTCTGGAATGCACCTGTATCCTTCTAAATAAACGTTGTTGTATAAAAAAGCTTACTTTTTCCGACTGGAATTAACAATTTGTTTCGAAACAGCGGATGATCTTTGCCATAACTAAAAATTTATTCGGTAAACTTTGCTTACAATAATGTCTTCCAACCTCATCACCATGTCGGCCACTGGCCTCGACAACTGACGAGCAATGATCATGAAAACTTGGACCATTGGCAAACCCATTGCGGATCAACTGCATGCGAGTAAGATCACTAAAACAAATGTGACTGCATAGCGATATAGCCAAATGAAATGCGAATAGCGTAAGGCTGTTATTAATTTTCGAATTATCTTGTAGACACTTTGCCAAACTTTTTGCATTTTTAAAAGAATGGCATCAATTTCTCGGTATTTAAAGAATGGCTGTGTATACACTGTATAGTTTCCCTCCTCAAATTACTTATTTATCCCCTCAAATTGCTTAAACTTTTAATTGATTATCTCGGCTGTTTTACAGCAAGTTTTTCTATTTTTTTTTCAGTGTGTAGCCCTAAATCTGCTCTTTCTAATGCAGCATCAGTTGACTCAATGTTGCTGGAAGAAGTTAAAGAAAATGGTATTTGAACGGAGCAAAAGATCATCCCGTAAAAGATCTTTTTCACTAACTTCTTCCAGCAACATTGAGTCAGCTGATGCTGCATTAGAAAGAGCAGATCCAGGGCTACACACTGGGGAAAAAATTAGAAAAACTTGTTGTAAAACAGCCGAGATAATCAAGTTTAAGCAATTTAAAGGGGTAAATGAGTAATTTGAGGGGGATTTCAATTTGAGCCATGTAAAAAATCCAATTTCACATCTCACACTCACACCCTTAGCTCACAGTGAGTCACACTTGATGTGAGTGTGAGTTAGGTGCGAGGTGAGATGTGAGCCTCACAGTGAGGTGATGTGAGAGTGAGTTTTCACTCATAGTGTGAGTTTCATGTCATTGCATAAGTTTCATCAGTTTTAAGTGCATCTATGGATAATTTTGTGCATAAATTCCATTATCAACTAACTTTATCGACTTTAGCATCACTTTCTGTTCTATCCTTTCTTTGTAGGTGCAAGTCTATTATTTATTTGACCATGATATAACCACATCAAAAGACTCGCCAGATCATCCTGCTCCACAACAACCCCATTTTGCAAAAGTCGTCAAAACCACCATCAAGGAGCTCAATTAGGAGATTCTTCAGCACCCACCGTACTCCCCCGGCCTTGCTCCAACAGACTACTACCTTTTCCGCTTGCTGTCCAACCACATGAGGAGTGTAACCTTCGACAAGGAAGAGGACCTTTAAAACAGGGCTCAACGACTTCTTCGAGTCTAGACCCAGCGATTTCTGGCGAAGTGCCATTGACCAACTTGCCGAAAGGTGGGAGCAGGTCGTAAGCAATAATGGAGACTACATAATTGATTAAATTGTTGCTATTTTTTTAACAAAAAAAATGCTAAATATTCAATAAAAAAACGGCAGAAACTTGTCTACCGTATATTCTCTAATAGAAGCACACACCCCTAATTCAAAATCGAGTTTTTGGCTTACTTTTTGGAGACGACTCCCAAGCAAGTTACCACTCAAACTGTAGCTTATTGTTTTAGCTATAAATTGGGTGGTAACTTGCCTAAGACTTGTTTGGGAAAAGTAAGCCAAAAACACGATTTTGAATTAGGGGGGTGTGGTTCTATTAGAGAGAATACGGTATCATCCCAATACAAGGCAATAGGACGAAATATAGGAGCCTGTTATTTTGTCGCGCAACATGGCCAGAAAAAATGTGTTTCCACACACGAGGGTATGCATAAAAAGGTGTTTAAGAACTTAATTTGTCCAGTTGCCAAAATGTTGGCGTCCATTACGAAATTTCATCTTTAAATTTGGCGCCAAGGTAGATGGACTCTAGGAGTCTGGCGTCAACTCCGTTTTATCAGCACCCCTTGTGCCTTGCTTTTAGTGTCTCTCCTTTTACACATTAGTCTTCTGGCAGTAGACATTCACGTGATCATATGATTAGGTCTGCAATCAAAAGAACAAAACACAAATTAGTGTATTTCTTGTCATTGTTACCATTCCTATTAGTATCATTTTTAGACATGGAGAGTATTTTTTGTACTCTGTTATTAGACTAGGTTGTACAAAATGTCAATCATCTTTTTTTGCCAGATTACCGTATTTACTCTATTAAGCGGGCACCCTCTAATGAGCGGCCACCCTAGCTGATGAAGTTGCAGCTCTTTTTCCTGAGTCGTTTGAGATCGATCTCATTCTGTTTCCTAAAATATTTGAATTATGATATTAGAAAAGGTCGAAAATTAAGCGAGCACCCTCTAATAAGCGGACCCCCTAGCAAAGGGTCAAAAAATGAGCGGGCATGCCCGCTCAATAGAGTAAATACGGTAACTAGATAAAATGCTGAATTTTCAGAGAAATTCACTGGTAAAACCTAAGCCATGTTTCTCGGGAGTCGAAGAAACTACACACCAATTAATGGGGATGAAGAGGAGGGTGGAGATGCTGGTCAGAACTCGGATGAGGAAACCAATCAAGGGGCTCCACCCGTCTCTCACGAAATTTTCAGCGTCTCTTTTGAGGGCATTGAGCAGAATTCTGAATTGGTGAACTCCTCAAAACGGGATCGTCGGTGGGATCACATTGAAGACATTGACCAGGTATGTCACATCTAATCCTTTTGTAAAAATTTATAAGTTTATTTGTTAAGTTCTTCACACTTGGTAATCCTTCAAAATTATTTTTGCGATATTTTTGTCTAATTCCAAACCTTTCAGTCTATGAATATCATCAAGGCAACGGGTTCGTCTGCATTGGTAATTCTTTGCTTATTTTTGTTTTAGATGCAGTCCACTCGATTTAGTGATTACTAGAGACCGGATTTGTATGCCGAAAAGTTCGATGCACAGCTGGGTCCGACCATTTTTTATCTCAATTTTCCACATTATTTGCTTATTGTGATGTTGTTCTCGGAACTCCCATAGAAAGGTCCACACCGCCTTTTTAATATCCTATAATATATAACTTTTATTAACAACTATTCAAAATGACTACAACCAGCTGCAACACATTGACGAAGTTGTTTTGTTCGTGTTTATTCCACAAAGGGATCGAATTACCTGAAATTACGGTGAAAAAAGGCGGTGTGGGCCTTTCTATAGAAGTTCCGAAGTGATCTCTCTGAGGCAAAAAATTGTAAGGATTCTGGATTTGCCGGTCGTTTTTAAACAACTCAAATCGTTGAGTTGTCTAAAAACGATCGGCAAATCCAGAATCCTTACAATTTTTTGCCTTAGAGAGATCAACATCAAAATGGACAAAAGATGTCAAAAATTGAGGTAAAAAAATGGTCGGATCCAGCTGTGGATCCAACTTTTCGGCATACGAATCCGGTCTCTAGTGATTACCCTTCAAGTTCGAACAAGCACTCCTCTACTGTGTTTGACTATCGTATTTTAGACGCTACTAGGATATACCTCCTCCACAAAAAAAAGCTACTAGGATATCCCAGTAGTGCCGTATTATGTCTAGTAAACGCCCACCCCCTGATTTTAAATGGTGTTCTTGACATTGTGTTTGGCTAAAGTTCATTGTAGCAACTTCTCCGAAAAAGCGGCTTTAACTACTTTAAGGCCTGAAACGTGTAGGAAACATGTTTTTAGGTGGGGGACGGCATAAAATTTTTTTTGACTTGTTGCCTTGGAGAACCAAAGTAAATGGTACTGGAGGATAGCTGGATACCCTATTTTTTTATTTATTACTTATTTTTCTCGCTAGAACTTGGTAAAAGAGTCTTTATATACATTTTCCATCATGAATGTTGCCCGGAATCATGTCTAAGGTAAGTGAGTGCGCGCATCTCTAACTTTGGAACTTGAGGGGTGATCACTAGATCCAGAGTCCACTGTATTACTATTCTACAGTAATAATTTATGTGATTTCAGCACTTCGCCATGCCTTTGCTCTGTTTCAGTTTGTGTTTATAATTTGCTTCTCCACTTTTCTGCTTCAATGTGTTAACTACGATGTTCTCTTCGCTAATCGCAATACAACTACTACGGGTGAGCCGGTGCTCAGGAAACGACATATAAGTGTGAGATTTTAGAAACTACCGTGTGTCCCAAAATTATGGAACGAATTTTTTATGACCTGTTTCTCGGTCTTTTATAAATAAAATTTGATGCCTAGTATACCATCTTGTAGTATTTTCGTCCTCTTTCAAATGGTATATAAATTTTTTATTCAAATGCGAATAATAACAAAAAAAACCGACCGGATGAGTATGGTGTCAGTACCCAATTGTCGGGTGGTTGAGTCGTAAAAAATCGTCGTGACGAAAGGGGGTGCCCGCTTATTAGAGTAAATACGGTATTTACCGTTTTAAAGAGGATGAAAAATACTACAAAATGGTGTACTAGGCATCAACTTTTATTTATAAGAATACCGAGAAGAACGTCATAAAAAATGCGTTCCGTAATTTTGAGATACGTGGTACGTGTCAGCCTTTCAAAAGGTACATCTACCCTCTATATTCTCTTTTCAGGATGCTATAATTCCATACTATGCAGTCTCCTTCAACCCGTTGATCGTGTTTGCCATCATGCTAGCTACTGTATTTTGGCTGGCACATTTGCTGCGTGTGGGCTATCGTCTTATCCAGCTGTGGGAAATGAAAGCCTTTTACTCAAATGTGCTCAACATTCAAGACGACGATTTAGCCAATGTGCCTTGGCAAGATGGTGAGCAAGTCTTACTAAAACTTTTTAGTTTTCGTCTCTATAATGTCTTACACTTTTAGTGGTGCTGAGGCTGTGCAAATTCCAGCCAGAGCTGCACTTTGTCATCAACAAGGATGAGATCACGTCACTCGATGTCTATCAGAGAATCCTGCGCTATAAAAACTACTTTGTTGCCTTAGTCTATGATGTAGGTCGTAGTTTTACTGGTTCAAAATTTGTGTATCTTTTGTCCTTTTAGGATATTCTGCCCGCTCATATCGCTCTGCCATTCTTCGGAAGTGTTCCGTATCTCTCGTCCGGTCTCAGGCTCAACCTTGAGTGGCTCTTCTTCTGGGGTCCCATGGCACCATGGAAGGATGCGTACACACTGAAAGATGAATATAGAGATCCAAAAGTCGTGCAGCAACTTGGTTTGTCTCTTCAGTTAAATTGTCGGCACATTGCGATTCCACCACAGAGGGGTTGTTAACATGGTAAAAGTAGTACTATCTTTGCCTACTTTTACCATTTTTTATGTTGTAAAAAGTTATTTTTGAGTCTACAAAGATACACAGACAAAAGATACACTATCCCACTTCATTACCAAATGAATTAATCGTATATATTTTAGCTGACAAAATGCGACAGACGATAGTATGGATGAGTCTGGCTAATCTAGTCTTCTTCCCTTTTATTTTTCTTTACCAAGTGCTCTACAGCTTTTTTTCTAATGCCGATTTGATCAAGAGGGATCCTGGAGTTTTTGGTACTAGAAAATATTCCAACTATGGAAGGTGGCGTTTGCATTTTTTTTTTACAAAAGTCAATATTTATCACTTTTCAGAGAGAAACTACGTCATTTTAACGAACTCGACCATGAGCTACATTCCCGTCTCAACAAAAGCTATGGTTTTGCGGTGCGCTACATGGATCAATTTGTCTCACCGAAGTTAGAAATAATTGCCAAGGCGATCGCTTTCACATTTGGCTCTGTGCTAGCTGTTCTTGCTTCACTTTCTGCCTGGGACGAGGATGTTCTTAATGTGAGTCTTCGCAAAACAGTTTGGGGTGTTTTTTTTTTTACAATGATAGAAGCAAGGCAAGATCTTGAGCCTAGAAACTCAACCAATGGTTTGAATGGGTTTATATCACAATTTTATTTCAATGATCCCAGAATCTCGTAAAAACTGCTGCCTTATTCGTATTTTGATGATTTTCTTATTTGTGCACTTCCGGTTGGCTTTTGCATCGTCGAATTATGGGAACTGTTGGAATGAAAGTTGTGCTAGAAATGTTTCGAATCCATTTCTTAGGCTTAAGCCCTATAACATGTGTATTGTTTACTAACTTACATGGAATTGACATTCTACATATTGACATTCCACAGAGCGAGAGCACTCAAAAAGACAAGTATCCTTGAGGGTATATTAAGGCGATAAGACCTCTCTTTTTGTTCTCATAACTTTCTATTCTGAAATTACAACCACAGTCAATTGGGCTAGTTGGAGAGCTGAGATCGCAAGCATTACTTCGAGCTATAATTTTGTCCAGAAACATATTGTAAAAGATGTGAGTGGTCATTGACTAATCGAGCTTAAAGTTTTTTGTCTTTGGTATACATCATTTTTCATTCCGTCCGAGCAAAGAACCGGAGCTAAGTTTTAGAAACTAAGTAATTTTCAGTAATTTGGTCCAAGTTCACGAAATGTCGCGAACTGACCATACACCCACATAAAGGCACAAAATTATCTGCATTATTTAGAGCTTTCTAGAGGTAACTTCTAACTGCAAGAAATCAAAAGGAATTTTGGTGATAGAAAAAAATTTGTGTTGAAAGGACTCATTTTTTTACTTGTTGGAGAAGGCGAATCAGTCCAAGGCAGTGCTTTCATATTTGACATGACATTTGATAGTGACACTAACATTTTGTGTCAGTGTGAATGTCACTTTAAATGTGAGCCTGACGTCAGTTTTATCGTCAGTGTCAACGATGTGAGCACTGGCCGTAAGTGCAGCGAGACGATGTAGCGAGTCACAATTCGTAGCGAGTCGTTATTATACCGTAGTTTCTCTAATAGAACCACGCCTCCGCCCCCCTAATTCAAAATCGTGTTTTTGGCATTGTGTTTTTGGCCTACTTTTTCCAAACAAGTCTTAGGCAAGTTCTACCCAATTTATAGCTAAAACAATAAGCTACAATTTGAGTGGTAACTTGCTTGGGAGTTGTCTCCGAAAAGTAGGTTGAAAACACTTCCAAATCACGATTTTGTATTAGGGGGTGTGCTTCTATTAAAGAGAATACGGTATCAGCTAATAGCTGTCCCATGACTGTTTTTGCCGCAAAAGTGTTTAAGAAGATATTGCGCTACTTTAACTTTCTTGACCGTCCGGCCCAATTTTGGCAATCTACAATTTATTGTGTACATTATGTCCCCCAAACCCCACAATTTTCTTAATAATAATAATTTGGTAAATTTCTCAGTTTTTATGTAAAGCATTACACATATTATAAGGAGAAACAGGCAATAGGATACACTCCCAACCTCTTAACTTGTCTCACAAAAGCGATTCTTTGCGTACCACAAAACATTTTTATCTCAAAAACAACAACAGAATTGTCACAACAAGTTTACGTTTCTTGATCGGATTTCGATGCAAACAAAGATCCTGTCAAGCACCACTTCAGCATTTCAACCAGCTAAATTTAGTTGTTTTCAGAGCGTTTAGAAAACGATATTTCTGAGAATTCACCTTGCCAACATTTTCTCTGAAGCTATTCGGCATACCATCCAGAAGTGAATCAACCGGCAACTTCTAAAGTTAATTCGATTAAAAGTTCACTATTGAATGTGGCTATTACTTACCTCCTCGGCAACCAACTTTATTCTCAATCTCAATAGCTTCTTGTACTGCAAGATTTCTGCGGGCGTGATTCCTGGATTTCCTTTATTCTTTTCCGTCAGCTGCATGTGCAAGTCGAGATCCGTTTGCGTCGCTGGGTGAATGTCTGCATTTTCAGCCAAGGTGCTTGTAGGTTCAGTAGCCTGTAATTTCATTCTTCCTACTTTATCTGCTTTATTCTGCGTCACTTCATCCACCGATGCACCATCGCTTTCGATCTGTTCTTCGAGCACCTCACGTTGTAGGACAGGACTACCCGAGATATCCATCATGTACTCACTGCTAAAGATTAAGAACAATTGATCAAGCACATCCAACTAGAACACAGGCAATTCTCACCTATCACTGCTCGACTTTGTTGTCCTGCGCGCATAATATCTCATTGGAGAACGCTCTGACTGGACAAAGTCTTCGCACGGTGTTTCCTGCAGGCTCTGTGACAATTCTTTAGCGAACTCAATGTATTCCTCTTCCCCTTCAACAGGCTCATCCGGATCCACTGAATGAAACGACCCGTTGACCAGATCTTCCTCGAGCTTCAGGTGAACGACATTTGCATTAGCTTCTTCATTGCAGAATACTTCGTTTGACTCATGCCGCCTTTCTTCCGGCTTTATCTGAGTATCTGGAACGACGCTCGGAGAAGGCGGACCCGAACTGACCTCTTCTGACAGTAGAGATCTCTTCATTTCTTAATGAAAAAATAATATCCAATGCAAGGTTTTAGAAAAAGGGTTGCACCTAAACGAGTAACTTTCTTCACAACCAATGATGGAAGATCAATGGTCAGCTCACAGAGTTTCCGGAGACGTCTTTTAAGACTGAAAAGTTTAAGTGAACCACGGAAGAAAATCAGAAATGAACTCACTTTCTTCGGGCGTCATTATCACGGAGAGTCACATTGCAGAGTCCCAGAATAAGCACCACGTCTTCATCATCGATGGGAGCATCGTCAATACGTGGTAGTAAAATGGAGCGGAAACTAAAAAACCGCGATAAAAAACCTCTTTGAGCAGAAAGATTCTGTGACTTACTGTTTCTCCAGAGATTGATAAGTTCTCTTAGAGCCGCTTGTGATCGCATACTCCGACCAAATAGAAGCACGTCTAGCTATGGCATCGGAATTTCCTTTGCGTATCTTCCTGAAGAAGACCACTTGGTAAACATTAATACAATGTAAGGCAGAAAATTAGCCGCTTAAAAAAGTTGTCAGCCGACACGAGATGCAACCAACTTTTGAACCTCTGTCCGAGACCTTTAAAAAATTGTTTAGTAAACCAGTAGAAATCTAGTCTAAAAGTCACACAAACAACACTGGAGATTTCTGGAAAAATTTATAACGTAAGCCGGGCAGACAAATATTTTTTAAAACGGCTTGATTCTTTGCGGTACTCTGTGTAAGTTGATGCCCAACACCTTAGTGATGACAAAAAAATATGTAAAACAACTTACTGCATAAAAAAGTTCCACATCGATTTATCTTCTTCCGGCGTAAAAGCAACCCTCTTCTGGAGCACATCGATTCCACGCTGAATACTTGTCATTATTGCACGATCTGAAACCTACTTTCTGTCAGAAGTAAGAAAAACAAAATGAAAAATAAGTTTTGCTGGAAGCAGTTAAGTAGATACAAAAATAACGCCACGTATTTTAGCCCCTCTAAAGGGCATTCCTTTTCAATGAGAGGAGAGAACATAGAGCTAAAAACATAAACAACGATGAAGGAATTTACAAGCCTAAGCTCTAGACCAAACTAAATTTTGGTTGGACTAATGACTTCAAAGACTCTAGTATCAAAACAAAAAAAGGTCGACAAACGGGATAATATACAAGAAATATATATGAGAAGCCTGGGCTACTAACAATACAAATTAGTTTTGAGTGCCGTATTTTGCAGTGTTTATACGGCTTTGTGACTCAAGAGTTTCGAGTCGAGCGCTTTGAGACCATATAAGAGCAAGAGTTGGAACTTCCAACTGCTCAGCGACTCAATAAATAATAATAATGAGGGTCCAGAATAGCTCTTGCCTATAATAAACATGAGAGAAGATGTGCTACTAATTTCCCCTCGAAACAAATTACCAAATTCATGTTAATTTAAACGACAAATGAATTAGTTGGCCGGAAGCTAGCATGATCTCCAGGTACTGATTTAGTAATTTTCTTGTTACAAAGTCCTCTTCAATTGTACCAATTGAAGTCCTTATATTCTTCGGATTTCCTTTTCATGTCAAACATTTTCTAGTTTTACATCCTTAATATAGATCAGGTATTTTGTGATGTAAGCTGAAGAAGACATTTGTTTTTATTGTTTATCAGTTACAAAAATTTTAAAAATCTAATAAACAATGTTTTTTTTTACAACAAATGGTAGTTAGTCTTTGGGGTCTAAAGCTTCTTGAATTATGAAATTACTAAGGCACTGGTTTAGCGGCGATTTGGCTTTTTACCAGTGTTTTCAAAATGAAGGGGCGAATATAGCACATACCAACTCACACGGCTTATTTAGATTGAACACGTGCTGACAGCAGTGACGGTGTGTGGAGCAGTTGTGCTTGCTTGTCGCTCTTTTATTCCGCAGGAAAACCTAGTGTTCTGCCAGCAGTTCCTGATGCGTCAGATTGTGGCTAAGTATTTATTTTTCAATAATTACGCTTTGCACGCTTAATAAAAGCAGAGACCTAGTGCAGTGCAAAGAACACCTTGATCTTGCCTATTGTTTCAGTATTCACTATGCTCCCAAGAGCTGGCTGAAGGAGGCCCACTCCACTGAAGTCAACAAAGAGTTCTCACAGCTATTCCAACTCAAGGCTCAATATTTAGCTGAGGAGGTGCTGAGCCCATTGCTCACTCCATTTGTGCTCTTCTTCCAGTTAGCCCACTTTTATTGAGTTGTTTTTAAAAGCCACAAAAATAATGTTTTAGTATTCGAGCAAGAGCCTTAGACATTGTGCTCTTCTTCCAAACCCACACCCAACATGTGAGTGGACTGGGCGACGTGTGTTCATACTCAATGATGGACATCACTCGAGATGGAGACCGCCGACTAGCTCCATTGAATCAATCAGTCATTGAGAACTCACCAAATAGTAAGTCTTTTGAAAAGCTGAGAGAAAAGCAATTAAAACTCTCATAGTGGTGGGTATTTGGTTTTTAAAGAACAAGTGCAATTTTGATTTAAAAAGATAGCTTTTAATCCTAGATAGGTGACTTCCTTACATTGGATCTTACTAATTGTGACATGTTATTACATTGGTGACAATCTAAAAAGAAATATTTACAAAAGGAATTTTACCAGTATCGCAGTTAAAAGTTGAAATAAGATTGAAGTCTCCACTTTTCTAACTTCTCTGTTCTTACAGATACAAACAAACCTTTGAGAACCGCCTCTTGTGGCAAAATCGAACTCTCCTTGCTCAACTTCGCCACCCTGAACCCTAATTGGAAGCCTTCCACCACTAGTGCTGACTTCATTCGCAATGTCAGAGGTCTGGTTGCCCAAGAGATGGCAAGTGCTCTCCCCACCGACGACCTGCCTTTGCAGTGCAGTTTAGAGGAGTTTGAGACCTCCATTCGAACCTATCCAGCTCAACAGATCAATAGGATGACTGCTTCTTGCCTTCCCCACCAACCAACTGCTGCAGCTCATGAACAGGTGGAAGAACAGGAAGGAGGACCTCCCTCTGCTTTTATGGCCGCTTCTTCCTCTGCCGCTTTACGTCCTAAAGCTTTGGCAGTCCCACAAGAGAGTTATTCGGCTCCTGGTGCTGCTCCTAGTTCAATGGCTGAGTCAATAATAACTGCCTCTCAGGCAGGTAGTGTCCATACAGGAGGCTTTATCCATCCATACCCCCTTGGGACATTGGTTCAGCCAAGGAATATGCAAGGTGAGTATTAGTTGTATTGGGTGAGAAACACTTACAGCCACTTGAATTTTGTACAAAATTGAGATAGCTCCTAGGATAAACCAACCACTTAATTCATAATTTTCACTTTGACAACTTTTATATTGATGACCATGCATGAAATATTCTTAATCTGCTATTTATTTAAAAATGACGCATTTCTCTTGAAAAAACATACTCCGGATTATCCACCACGCATTTTCAAAAAGAAGCCACTAAATCAAGAGATGGTATAGCAGGTGAACCAACTTTGTAGGAGATTGGTGCAGTTCGAGTGGTGTACTAGAATAACTTTTAAAATTCCGTTTAACTACGTTTGTCTCTAGCTAAATTCTGGATTAAGTCGATCACCATAGGTGTTTATTATAATGCACACTGTCGCGAGTGACTGCTTTGTGTAGCTATACTTGGTGTCTTGCTCCGAATTTTGAAGCCTCTAATGTTTCCCCGAGCAGCGATTTGGACGTCTTCGTTTAGTTCTCGATATTCTGAAAGTCTGAAAATTGACAGCACTAATTATCCCCGTAATGGAAGGGACAAACAATAAAAGGTAGCAGCTGCACAACATTTCGCCGAACAAAAAATTCGCTGACAATACATTACTGCCTAAACATGACCCTGCAAAAAAAGGCGAGAACCGGCACAAATCTTCTTAATCCACTTCCTGCATTTTGTATTAAATTCATTGTAGAATAAGACTACATTTCACAAAAAGACTGGAAAAAACAAGTTAATACTGACTAGACCCAAAAAATCTATGTACTAAACGAGAAGATGAATAGGACCTCGAGGCTTACGCTAATTTTATTACTACACATTCCACGATACATGAAATTGATCTTGCCACTGCATTTCTTTGGCTTATTGATCGACTGTCTTACTTGATTTTCTGTTGCTGACCAGCACAGAATAGTCGTCGACAAACTTTGAGACCTCGGCATTTGACATGACCTGCAAAAAACTCATTTATGAAAGTGCAAGGAAAGAAGAAGTCAAGGACGAGAGACACCTTTTTCGAAGTTATATAGGCGAGAATGGCGCGATGCACATAGAGGTACTGAAGATCTGTTTGACAGGCGAGATAGCGCTTCGATCGAATTTCTTTGATCACGTTGTAAATACTTACTTCTCGGCCAGCTAGAAGCATGCGCAAAGAAGCTTCGATGGCAACAACAGTCCCAGTACGCCCAACACCCAAAACAGTACTAGTATTTAAATAGGGAATAAGCAAGAGGAGTGCAAATATCTACCAGCTGAACAATGCACAACCAGCGGAGAGAAATTTTGAGTACGGACGATGGCACGAATGGCCCCAACTGCACTGATAGGAACACTCTTGTCCGGCCAACCAGTCCATTGCACGTGTACAACTATGTGTTCCTTGGTAGTACCATCCGATCCTTTGCCTGCAAAAGCAGAGATGTAATGAACGAATTGAACACACTAAAATAACGGGACGTACCGTATACGCACAGTTTGGTGACTTGAACTTCGCCTTGAAGAGACACCTCTAGATTTTTAATTGTGAGATTTGCAACGCTCATCTACAAAATCGAGCTATATACAGGCAGGTAAACACCTTCAAAGCCCAACCGTTTCCTGAACCTTTTCTGGCCAATACTGCTCACACTTCTTCTTGCCTGTTTCCATCACTGAGCACAGCATAAGAATTGATGAGCACTTCTCTTGCCAAATCTTAAAAAGTTAATTAATATCGAAAAACAGTTGGAAAAAGTTATAATTCTACCATCCGCCAAAAATCAACCAAAGTGTTCTCCATCGGCCCTTGAGTACAGATTATTTTCCGCGGCATATCCGGCAAATCAGAGACCCAATTGGCATGAATGTAGTCGTTGCTCCCAATGTTTTGATCGTCTGGCGGCCAATTAAGCACCACTCGATTCGCCTCCACACAATATATGTCTAAAAGGGTAAGGGAAGAATAAAACAAACATAACATTATCCCACGAAAGCAAAGTAAGGTACCCTTGTAGCGATTCTTGGCAACGTTCTTGTCGAAGCTGACACGATTTGGAGGCTCTGGCTTCGGACACACAGCTTTTAGCTCGGCAAATTCTTTAAGGAGTCCATCAATTCCCTTGCATACAGTAACGACGGCAAATCTTCTCATTACAATTTGGGCGGCGGTAGATGGAACGGCTGTGACGAGAATTGAGGAAGACAATTCTTTGGTTGCAGCAACATCGTCAGAAACAGCAGCTATCCTCTCCTTGCTTTTCTTTGGGGCCTTATCCAGCCAACGCTTCGAATCTTTTCCCATTTAAAAAATAATTAATGAGTTTCAGCAAGCAAAGCACAATGGAATTCAGTTGTTCGACAATTCTCACTTCCGCACTAGAAGTTCTAGTCAAATTTTTCCGACAAGAATTGCTATTTCTTAAAGTGAAAGTTCACGAAAATGAGAATTGTCGGCCACTGTATTTTGCAAGAAGTGAGAATTGCCAAATAGCCGTACGACTCATCCGCAGAGTGTAGTTTTACGAAATGTTTATTGAAGCTGTAATTTCGAGCTTTTATGGTATAACAACGACTCGCTACAAATTATGACTCGCTACATCGACTCGCTACACTTGCGACTCGCTACATTGACTCGCTACACTTACGACTCGCTACATTGACTCGCTACACTTACGACTCGCTACATTGACTCGCTACACTTACGACTCGCTACATTGACTCGCTACACTTACGACTCGCTACATTGACTCGCTACACTTACGACTCGCTACATTGACTCGCTACACTTACGACTCGCTACATTGACTCGCTACACTTACGACTCGCTACATCGACTCGCTACACT
>BBSZ01014688.1:0-13096 GCA_000981365.1 Subanguina moxae
CCCCGACCCCGAAGAATATTTTGATAGTCGAACCCCGAACGGGGCCCGCCCCGACTACTTTCTTGGCGCCTATCCTTTGAATTTTTGTTTATATGTGATTGTTGGCCGAATTTGCTTTATTAATATCTTAATTTAAAAAAAAATCTGTGCATAGCGTACAAAGGATTTATCAAGAAAAATCACGCTCGATATAATGGACAAAACATTATATATCGAGTTTATCTTGACAAAAATATCAAAAGGGGCCGTTATATAGGGGGGGGGCCGTTATATCGAGTATATGTTTTCTTAGTCGGGACCGACTATACGGGGCCGTTATATTGGGAGTGCCGTTATATCGGGGGGCCGTTATATCGAAGTTTGACTGTACAATTTTCAAACTCAAAATCAAAATTCAAATTTTTAATTTTTGGCGTTTTGTTGCCATTTTCTGATATAAACACATGCACTAAAACCAAGACGCCTCTTCAACGATCATTCATTCGAGAATGCACAATAGCCCATTGGATAGCTCTTTTCATGGCGCACAACATTGAGTTGGCCGCCAAAAATTAATTGTAAGCTCAAATTGCTAAAAAACTCCATCAAAATCAAAAAACACCCCAAAAAATCACATGTTTCGATTTTTCACACGAAAAAAAGTCCAAAATCCAAAATCGGGCGCCGTTAAGCGACCTTAATCGTAGCGAGCTTTAAAATAATAAAAAAATTTGGCCCAAAATGATCACGGGATCATATCAAACTCAAAAGTGGACAGACACACACACACACGGACACGACCCAAATACTATATAAAGATTTGAAAAAGTATCCTTAAGTAAAATCCAAGCAATAAAACCAAACTCAGACATAACCAAATTCTTTCAAATAATTTAAACAAATCCTTTCAAAAAAAATTGTAAACCCAATCACTAAAAAGACGCCAGAGGCGCGAATGCAGCTAGTTCCAATTCATCGGCTTGTGGATAGCACTTCGACCACTTAGGCTCACTTTCTCACAGGGAAGTTTATGCTCATTCGATAGCCCTTGAAATGTAGTTGTGCCTTTTGTGAGATGGAAAACCATGTCCCATACAAAAAATAGGACAAAACGGTCTTCAAAAGCAAAAACTTTGTTTTGGCGCCAATTTAAAAAGGGTGACGGACACAGTCCAAATACTATATTAGGATAGAACAATATTGCCGTTTCTCTGTGCGTTTTGACCCTGAGAAGAATTTGACTGCGGGGTGATTTTGGCCGAGGGGATTTTGGCGTGAGGAATTGTCCGCAATTTATTGACTGGAACTAGCTCAGGTACAGTCAAACCTCGATATAACGAACCCTTGATATAACGAACATTTTGCCTGGTCCTCAGGGGTTTGTTACGCAGTCAAATCTTGATATAACGGACCCCCGATATAACGAAACCTTCGATATAACGAACATTTTAGCTGGTCCCCAGGGGTTCGTTATATCGAGGTTTGACTGTATATGTTTTTCTCAGCATACAATCTTCCTTTATTTTCTTTTAGCCTAATCTTATGTGGGGAAGCAAAAGACACAGCCCGAATTGCCTTTCGATAGATTGTGAACTAAATCCAGGAAAAGACTTAGAAGAGTCCCGTATTCTCTTCCCTGTTATCACCCTTCTTCAAATACGCAAACGTGCTCACACATACTCACCCTTGTTGCCGTCAGTAACCTTGACTAGTCCGGAACACTTGCCAGGATCAGGGTCATCGTCTTTGTCTGGCTTCTTTTGTAAAAATTTAGTCAAATCTATTAGTTCGCCGGAAAGTTGCAGCTTGCTGAACAGGAAATGGTGATTTTTGATGATCAGCTGTAATAAGGATACAGTATGTTGGTGATCTCAAATCGAACAGCAGGCTTCAGCTTGTACTTCATGTATCCATCGAAGATACCAGTCAGCTGAGTAAAGGTGAGGTTGACCTACACAAAGAATAATTCACTTGTTTGTAATTATCTATAAAAGTTTGACTTGTCTCCAGTAAATATCTGATTTTGGCTTCTTAATCACTTGGCTTTGGATCCATTCCTACAAAAAAAGGAATGTTTGCATGGAATGAGCATTAAAGAATTGGCTTACCATGTTTTTGGTCAAATAGGCATATAACTTTCGGCAGTAGGTTTTAAACCCTTTGCACATGCCCTGCACTGAAAGCTGGAAGAGTTGGGAGCAGGTACACGCATAAACAGAATATTAAACCTGTGTTGATGTAGTGATACTGAATTTGGAGCTCGGTTAGGATTCCTATGAAAATTGTTTTTAGTACAGTATTATAGTGATAGGTCACTTCCGTTTTTAACGCTAGCTTTACTACCATGTCTGAAGGGCACCTAGCTAACATATGAAAGCGGAAAAAATGGAATTTGAATGTAGTTTTGCTTACTATGGTCTACTGCATAAAAAAGCTCTGGCATGCATTCTATTTTTATGCAGCCAGGACTTGTTTTCGAGTGATTTATGCCTCAGGTATGGATGTGTGCGCATCTCAACTCTTAGCTCCGTCGCTCCCGTAAGGGGGCTAGGGGGGTCCCGCTATAACTAAAAATATTTGAAAGTGCTTTCAAAACTAGAAAACCCTAGAATCAGCAAAAGTAGCATTAAACAAGGATCTCCCATCATTATGACACTGGGGAGCTATTGAAATAGAAAACCTTCCAAAACTCCAGCAGCATAGGCCTCAAATTGACGAGAAAGAAGATGGATAGGAAATTAAAAAGAGGTAAAAAAATTTACTTGGATCTCAGGCTCAGACTCCTTGAAAGTCTCAATCTCGAGAATGCCCCACCTAAAAGAATTTTAAAAATTATTGGTTTGTCCACATATTGGCTTGTTGCGCATCATTGTACGGAATATTTATGCCATTCTAGCGAGTATTCTACCCAACACCTGTATAAAGATTATCTAGCCCAATGTCTCATCTCCAAACATCTCCTACCCTTCAAGCTTCCTCGGACCACAAATTTTAGCTTAGCGCATTTTCTTCATTATCTTTTTCTCTAGATCATGATAGTGCTTGAAAGGGAAATCCAGGTGGAGGGGGGTATAGCCAAGTAGCGCCGAAATAAATTTTGTCTACCCTGTTGTATTTACAGCATTCTTGTATTTCCCAGTGGCAACCTTGTGTGTGCAATTCTCTCCCTCAATTTTGTAGAGAAGATGAGTGTCGGAGTTCTTGCAGATGCTAATCACTCTGTAGTCAGTGCCACTATACTCATTGGAGCTGACATACTCTTGCTTCTATGATTTATGTAAAAATTATAACATAAGCTATGAATAGTTGTGAAGAAAAACCTGTCGAAAGTCTTCTTCAACATCAATTTTCTCTTCAGAGGACTCAAAGCCAAATTCAGTTTCAGAATTTTTCAGAATCTTCTTTCGAAACTTGCTTGAAGAATTGGCCACAACCAAATACACGGCAAAAAAGAGTAGCGTATATTTTCGGCTAGCCATATTTGCTTCCTCCCAAAAATGACTTTTCACCAGTTTTTGAGAAAGAATGACCCTGGCTGTGGACTGTCAATGAAGGGCTTTAATCCTTTTCTTCATAGATAACATTCATAGATAACAGTTGTGGGACAAGGAAATGCTGAGACATGACACAAAAAAAAGATAAGAATTGTAAATCAATTTCTTTATTGGCCCTTTTTTGGCAATTCAATTGCTAGTTTGTTGAAAAAAAAAAGAATATGAGTCTTTTTAGATGTGATTAAGTTGTGATGCCGAAAAACACCGCAGCTTATGCCATCGGAACGTCTTTCAACAAAATAGACAAATACCGTATTTCCTCTAACAGGGCAGCCTCCTATAAGATGTTTAGGAGCCACCAAAAAAATATAGGAAAAACTGCCGAATTATCGAGGGTGCCGAGTTATCAAGGTCCATTTCTCGATAAAACCGCTTCTGGGGACCCTCTTTGGAGTGCCGAGTTGTCGAGAGCGCCGGATGGAACGAGGTGCCGGGTCAGCGAGAGCTGACTCTATCCGATTTTTCATTAAAAATTATAAATAGAGAGCTGAAATACTGAGCTGCGCCACACATGTTTACTGGCTTCTGTTCCAGACGACTACCCTTTAGCACCTGCGACAATATTTCAGGTTTAGGTTTAATTTAGGTTAAGTTTCATGAGGCACCTCACACCAAAACCTACCATGAATTCAACCATGAATTAGAATTTTACTCATCCACCAAGCGCAACTTTGATGGATGGTCAATGCCACAAATTTGGTTTGTGCATAAATAACCACCTATACCCTGTGTTTGACCTAAGCTTAGTGGTTCACGACTAACAAATAATTTGGCACCGGAGCGAATTGGGCGAGGCGAGTTAGACCTGAGGTGAGTTGGATGTTGTTCAACTGTCCTGTGTTTATATAGTAAATGTCAAACTATTCCAATTTTTATTTTAGGCAACAAAAGTGGTCCTTTTTAAGAAATTTGTACTCTTTCAAAGAATTTAGTTGCATTAAACATTTACTAGAACAAAAACTCTAATTAAAGCCGTCTTTGGGAGATTTCTGGCGTCTCTTTCCTTTAAGTATTCTCTTGCGAATCAAACTCAACAGGTCTGTATTCCTCTTCCTTCTTCTCTTGCCATAGTTGCCGCAATTTCCGCCACCGCCGCAATTGCCGCCGCAGTTGCCACCTCCACAACAAGACCCGCAATCAGGTCCACAGCAGCCATCTGGACCACAACAACCGCCACAATTGCCACAGTTGGCACAGTTGCCACAGTCCATGCCTCCACCTCCACAATTTCCATTGTTGTTGTTGTTGCAGTTGTAATTGTTGGGGGAGTTGAAATTGCCACTGCCATACCCACTACCACTTTGGGGGTTGCGCACCACCTCTTTGCCTGTGGGAATAAGCACCTGCCCCAATGGAATGAACGTGGCTGAAAGACCTTTTATAGCAGAAGAATGCGTTGTGAATGTTGGAAGAAGAGAAGGCAAAAAAACTGTAATTACTCGGCTGAGCACTATATTCTAGAGTGTGGTAGAGCAAAATAGAAAAGCTAGGTTCGAAACGACCTAGCCGTCCTTTTTATTCAAAACATCATAAAAAAACTCTAAATTTATTCTTTTTTGTTCTTCGGCTAACCCATAAGCTTCTAAAATGAATTGCGGCCAGCCAAAATCAACAAAAGCGGGCCAGAGCGACTAACACGGGTCAGAGGGGCTAAAGCGGGCTTAAGACATTAATCCAGGGCTGCGAACTCAAAATTTTGAAAAAAAGTACAGTGCGCCAAAAAAAAAAGATTTTGGGTCTTAAAAAAATACATTTTCGGAAACAAGCTAGAATCGTTTTCAAACGCTTTATTGTCATGCTATAACATATCAAACAATCACTCAAATAAATTCATCTTCTCCATTTATCCATTCCCTGAACTTTCTTTCTCAGTTCTCCATCCTCCATAAGCAGCTTGTAGAAGCCAGCACATTCAATATCGAAGTTGATCCGTACCTGGAGAAGAGCTTTCACCGTTTCCACTTGCAGCGAATTCCTGGTGTCCGTCCACTGAGCTTTACACAAAGAGAAGACGCGCTCGACGAACGCATTGGCCAGCTGGATGGAGAGTATGATGCTGACGAGACGATAGAGATGCGGAAGAGAGTCATTTTCCTAAAGAAGTAGTTTAAAATCCGCTACTTGAAAATTTTTTGTCTCACCTTGAAGATCTTCCGCCATTTTTACTCCGCCGATTTCGCGTACCAGACTTCATCCGGAATTTGTCGCAGCATCCGGTTCACTTTCATCACTTCGTTGAAAAGGTCATCGTTCTCCGCTATTTCTGGCACCAAAATTCTCTTTACAGGGACCGAAAAAAAGTACAAATCTTTTTAAAAAGTACATTAAAAAAGATAAAGATTGTGGACCTTAAAAAAAGTACAAATCTTTTTAAAAAGTACATTTAGAAGCCCTGCATTAATCCAAGACTAAAAATTAGATCAGAACAAAAGAGAAGATTACCAAAGCCGACGACAGCAAGGACAGAGAAGAGAGCCAGAAGTTTTATCCGAAATTCGGAAATCAGAGAAAGAGTGCCTTTTGGTAATATCTTGGCAAGTGAGCAATTTTTTTAGTACTACAGTCAAACCGCGATATAACGAACCCCTGGGGACCAGCTAAAATGTTCGTTATATCGAAGGTTTCGATATATCTGGGGTCCGTTATATGAAGATTTGACTGCGTAACAAACCGCTGAGGACCAGGCAAAATGTTTGTTGTATCGAGGGTTTCGTTATATCGAGGTTTGACTGCATTTCCATATTGCTGAGGAAATTTTGACTACTGGGCCTTAAAGCCCTTAAAAAACGGGCATTTTTGTACAAAAAATTTCGTAAAAGACCTTTACCAGGTGTTGTTTCACCGAGGTTGAACCTGAAACCACTTTCAGAGGAATCCCCCACCCACCCATCTCTCCCAACTCACGTCCAAGGCAAACAGAAATTTTTTGAGCCTAAAATTGGTTTGCATGTAGCAATTATACTGAAAAATTGGTGTTAAAGTGTTGATGCGCAAGCGCAATTCTCAAGCTACAGCCGAGTAATTACAGAATTCACTCACCATTTGCTCCAGGAGCTCCAGTGTAAGCACCGCCTGCACCTAAGGGAGAGGGACCAACTCCTAGCCCTTGTTGTAAGCCTGAACTCAGCGGAGGTGCAGCACTAAGTGCACCAAGGCCAGGCACTGCTCCTCCGGCTCCCCCAAGACCAGCTGTCAATCCCTGCAGGGCTTGCAGCTGTTGTAGCTGCGACAGTTGGGACTGCAGACCTTGAAGACCAGGAATGCCTCCCTGAAGACCCTGCAAACCTTGGTAGGCCTGTAGATTAGGAGCTGCAGCTGGGTCCACAGGCGGTTGATAGGGTATTGTTCCTGGAGGGAATTGCCCAAGTGCACTTGCAGTGAGTTGAGCATTTGCAAAACCGCTTTGAATTTGATTGTAAAGTGCCATGATTAACAATTGGAAGAGCAAAAACCACATGACCTAGAAAAATGTTAACCAGATTTGAATGCACCGGCTCCTTTTCAAGCTTTTTCTATATTGAAGTTCAAAAAATTGATTTATGACGACTGTCTGGCCGGTTTTTTTCCTGCCCGCAGATTCCATTTTTCTTCACGCAGACTTTGTTCTTGCGGGAGTGCGTTAGAAAGTTCGGCATTACCTGTTAGACCAAAGAGTCCCGATGAATCGCATTTTCTCTGTAAGCTTCTCAAATCATAGTCGTTTCCTTATTAGCGCCTTTTCCAAGTTTGAAAAGAAACAGCAAGCAATGAAGGATGTGACAATCAAGTTTCATTCTAATAAAAAAGAGAAATGTCTGAGCTGAGAATGTCCTCAAGAATTCAAATCTGAAAGAAAAGTGAGTTGGTTGCCGAGATATGGCTGCAAGTAAGGTGGTCGGTGTTACAAAATATTGGTAGCTCAACTTTTGGTCTTGTCTCGGCAACCAAGTCACTTTTCAAAATTCTGCTCTTAGATTCGGATTCCTGAGGACATTTTGATTGCTAAGAGGACTCAGAATAAAAGCCTTCTTCCAAAAATGGGTAGTCTTCTTCATGAGTAACAAAAATTTTGGGAAAAACCATAGTTAACTGTAAGAGGACTCAGAATTTTCCTTGGTCAAGGCGAAACCTAGGTGAAACTCATATTTCAACTTTTAACTTTTTAATCGGAAAAATGTTACAAAACATAATTTGATTGTACCTAGCCGATTAGAATTGCGTAGGAGAGGTGAAAACACGATTTTCAAAAAAAACTTGGTGAGGGGTCATTTGGTCTTTGGCATAGAGACATAAGCTTCGGCAGTGTGGAAAAGTCGGGAGGAGGGTACACGGTAAATTGCGGGTCTTCAAAATCGGGCCAGACGGGATTTCAAATCCGTGGTTTTTTGATATATTTTTTTTTACTTGTCCATTGATCCTATGAGCTTGTTTGGTGTCTTTGAGCCCAAAATGGCTGAAAAATAAAGCAAAACTGTCTCAAAAATACGAATTTGAAAATTCGTCTGGCTAGATTTTGTCCCACCCGATTTTGGCGACCTGCAATTTACCCTCAACCGTCAGGAGTACACCATTGATAGTATATAATAATGATAACAATAAAAAAAAAGCTTAAAATGTGCTTGAAATTGAAACTCACTAGCAGAAATTCGTTCAATGGGATATGTATTCAAACAATACAGCTATGAATAGAATGATTAGACCATCTATTTTATTGTGGCCTGTCTTATTGTCTTTGGAGGTAAAGAGTCACATTAGCAGATTCCATTTTGCGCAGCAAACCCGCAGAAAAACTTTCCCGCAATCAAAAATGTTTGCAGAGAAAGGCTTACTAGCTCGCAAATTTGTTAATATTAGCAGCCAACAACTAGCCATGTTTCTTTGTAAAGTTTAGCTATCATTCTTCTCCAGCCTGTATGAATGCAGGGAGGTTTTGTTCCTTTTTATTGGGTGCTCATCTCATTTTGGTAGTTCTTTTTGTATTTTGGGAGCGCTCTTTTCTTTTTGTTCTCGTCTGGTTCCTTGTCCACAACCTATTCCTCTGCATTCTCAACTTTGCGGACTTCCGCCCCCCTCCCCCCACTTTTCCTCATCTCCCCTTTCTCCTTTCATCTCAAAAGCTGGCTTTTATTCCATCTCACTCTCAAATATTGTCCGCAGCAAAACAGGATCGGAAAAGTTAATTTTGGAGATAGACTTTAAGAAATTGTTCGCAACTATTGGTTTTAAATGTTTTCAGGTCTTCAAAATAACATATATTGATTCTTTTTCATAAAATGTGCAAAAAATAGCCAAATATTTAAAAGTGGACAACAACAAATATACACATTATTGAGAGGAAGATGGAAAGAGATAGATAAAGATAACAAATTTAACAATTTTTTTTAAGTATTATTGTTGAATGGAGTTTTGAGTGAATGAAGATGAAAAACACGAATATATTAGTTAAACAAATACTATACCGGGCTGTACACCATAATTTACGCCACAAAAATTTGTTACGAGGAACATTTGTTACGCGATCACTTTGTTACTCCACAAAAATTTGCATGTATTCTTTACAATACTCATTTTTTAAATGATTTTTTTATTCTGAGGTACACAGTGGGCATAAAGACCTTAAAAATCCAAATCTGAAAACAGAATTTCAAAGAGAGGCTTGGTTTCTGAGGTATGATCAAACCTAGGAAGAAAAAAGGATAAAAACTACCGTATTCTCTCTAATAGAACCACACCCCCTAATTCAAAATCGTGTTTTTGGCATTGTGTTTTCAACCTACTTTTTGGAGACAACTCCCAAGCAAGTTACCACTCAAATTGTAGCTTATTGTTTTAGCTATAAATTGGGTGGTAACTTGCCTAAGACTTGTTCGGAAAAAGTAGGCCAAAAACACAATGCCAAAAACACGATTTTGAATTAGGGGGTGCGGTTCTATTAGAGAAAATACGGTAAGTTCGCGGGTGGCTATGACCATATCTCAGCAACCAAGCCTATATTTGAAATTCTGTTTTCACTTTTGAATTCCTGAGGTCTTCTTGCCCACTGGAGTGCCTCAGAACAAAAAAATCCTCTCAAAAATGAGTACTGTAAATGAGTATAAGCAAATTCTTGTGGCTTGACAAAGTGAGCGCGTAACAAATGTTCCTCGTAAAAAATTTTCGCCTAAATTATGTTGTACAGCCACTATACCGTATTTCCTCTAATTTTTGCCCCCCCCCCCCTAATTCAAAATTGTGATTAAGGCTCAATTAGCAGTCCGTCGCTTCTCATCCTCCAAGCCTTGCATATGCTTTAGTAGGTTGAATCGGGTTTGCTCCTTCACCAGATGCTGTTTTTCAACAATTTGTCGGAGACGTAGGCCTGAGTTTTTGCTCTCATAGTCCTGCCTGCTTTTGTCGGCTATATGCTTGATTGCATCCTCAACTCTGTAAATTTTTGTTAAGTTAATTTTATTAAAAATATAAACGGTGTAAATAATTACTTTGCAAAGACCCGACACTGTCTTCTTTGTGCCATGTCTTTTAGATAGCAAAAAGCCATGCGATAGCACTCATTCCTGCGCTGAACAGCTCTCACAGTCTCTGGGTCAGACTTGGAGTCTTGGTCGAGAAGAATGAGGCACTCCGCTTCTCTGGGCACACACACTGTCACCTGCCAGTCGGAGTGGCCAATGAAATAGGCAATCTAAATGTGCTTTTCTACTGGGCTGAAAAATAGAATCAAATTTCAAGTCATACTTCAATCATTCCTGACAAAAATGTTTTGTAGGAGGGTATGTAGTAGAGAATGTGAGACGCAGTGTGCAGCATTGGTATTTTCATTTCTTTGTCACACATCAGTGCAGATGTATAGGTCAAGTTACTTTTGCTAAAAAAAACCATTTTGTAACTTTTTTCTCATCATTGGGCTGAAAATAAAGAAATTTGGGTATATGAGGCAAAAGTTCCCAACTGCTTTTTAATTATGATACGTGCTATATCATATAAATTGTTTGGTGTCATTTGAAAGCCCTTTTTCTCCTCTTTCATATGATATATGAACTTACTCTCATATTGCTGGCAAAACTCAAGACTGGATTCGACACAACCTTCCAGATGCGATCACCGTCGACACTCATTGGACTCGGGGCGACGGAGAATAGCCTTCGAAGTCAGCTCATCTCACCGTAGTGGACTACGTTGTGTGGCCAGAACTGAAGAAAAAAGCATGCTCAAAGCCTCGCATAACAATTGCAAAGCTTAAGTATTCGTTGCAGAGAGAATGGTGTCGCTTCGCGCTCGACGTGATCCAAAGAGCAACTGACAACATTCCAGAACTGCTACAAAATGTATCGCATCTGATCGTGGTCATTTTGACTAGTTGTTGTCGTTGTTGTTTGAATAAACTTATATACCATTTTTTAGAGGAGAAAAAGGGCTTTCAAATGACACCATACACCCTGTATGATACAGCATAATTAGAAATCAGATTTAAAAGTGGTCGGCAACTCTTGCCTCAACTGGTAGCTATGCCTAGTTATAGGTGCTTATGGGCTTGTTTTCCTAAGATGTATGTCTATTGATTCGATGTTAATCTAATCTTTGCACCCCTAGTAGTGAAATGTGTGAACAGTGATTGAATAAAGCTTACTGTAGTTGTGGCACAGCCTTCTGAGTGATCCAATCCAGTTCACTGGAAGATGAGCAGCTCAAAAAGACATCATATCCAACTGGTGAAGTGAAGCATCCATTTCTCTTAATCCTCTCATTCAGAGACATCTTCCTTGTCTGCTGCTCTTTTTGTTCATTGCTAGGTTGTTGTTGGTGTGCTCGAGTGAGATCATTCCTTCTGATTTCCGTGTCCACCATGTCCAGAGATTCGAGCAGCAAAGCAACGCTAGCACTCGACCTCAAACTCTTCGCAGAAGACTTGGGAGGGTAGTTGTCACATAGAGGGTAAGAGCTTGCACTATGGCCTAGTTTCGATTTTTGTTGCACCTTGCTTGCCTCATTGGTGCTATGACAGTGACCAGATAAAGCCGTTGAACCTATTCTTGGAATCGGTGGGCCAGGCAGCACAATTTTCCTCGAAGGAATCTTCTTTTTTTGGCGAGCCTTAAGATTAAAACTGAATTTGGTCTAACCACTTAAAACTTTCTCACCTTAAATCTGTAGTGGATAACCACAGCAATAATGACTAAATAATCTAAGGCAAGAAATGGGAACAACAACATCCAAACAGGAAATGAGTAGGAGACAAAAAAGAGCAATCCAAGGATGATAATAGCTTCGCAGAAAAGCAGCAGACCAAATCTCCTTGTGTAGCGACTCATGTGGTGACGAATGTGGGAGTAAAAGCCTTTGTAGGAACGGCTGGAATTGCGCAGCAGTCGGCGCGATTTCACTTTGAGGAAGGGAAGGCGTTGCAGGGGAGTCGACATGGCTTGAGTCCAGCTCTTCTCGCCAATTATCATCTCGTCCACAAAGTCTAAGGCCACCTGGAATATTTTTGTGTAAACCTACGTTGCCAGCAGTCCTTGAGAGAAGAAGAAGAAGAAGAAGAAAAAAAAAAAGAACCCACTTCAATAGAATTGAGCATAGGAACGGAGTGTCGAGTAAGTATTGCTTCTAAGAGGTTACAAGTGCGTATCCTGTCCGGCAAGTCCATGGGGTGAGCCTTGTCACTCCACTCCCTTTTGCCCAAAAAAACGACCACTAGCTTGGGGGCTTTGCGAGCCGCTAGATACGCAATTTCGAGGAATGATGTGGCATTTATGGTGCCTGGATCTAGCACAAAAAGAAATAGACGAGAATTCTGAAATTTAGGTATTGTCAAAAACAAAATAGTAGGGCAGTCTAGTGATTTTACTTCTTTTGCTATCATCTCCTCATAAATTAGGTTTTCGGTCCAGCTTGGTCTCTGAGGATCATAATAAGTGATGGACCTCTTCTTAAGGTAAGGAATGACTATGCTGCTCCGCCAAATTGTGTTGCCTAAATGTATTTACTAATAAAAGAAAAAAAATATGGCTGCAAACTGACCGCAAGATCCGCCAAGAAAAACATCGTAGATGTTTAGACAAGGTGAGCCGACAGGTTGCGGTGGATTAGAGCCGACTGATAGATTGGCGGCCATGCGGGAAGCACTTTGCCAGCCATTTTCTAGGAATCCTTTAAAGGAAAGGGCATCTTCAGCGGAAAAAATGTGGTTTGCAAATATGCTGTAGTCTTCGTCTTGAAACTCTTCCACCATTCGTCTGGCGGCTTCCCTGGTTGACGGGAAGAAAGAAGACAGTAGAGGACTCCTGGATGGCTGATTACAGCTGTTTTCTGACACCTTATCCATTGACTCAAATAAGTCGTGAGAAGTGTCTAAAAACAATAAAAAAAATGTTGGCAAAATGATGGTAGAGGGCGGAACAAGCCCTAGCCATACATAGCTGCATCCATTTTTCAAGGAAAAAAAAACCGGCCTTAGGTAAGTAAAAAAACAGGATATCTCAAAGGATTTACAGCTTTTCGAACGGCCATCACATTTTTTCCTTATGTTATTATAAAAAGCAGTTTTTTGCGCTCGACTTTACTTGACATACAATATCAAAAACACC
>BBSZ01014688.1:13116-23594 GCA_000981365.1 Subanguina moxae
GAAATTCTGCTTTCAGATTCCAATTTCTGAGGCGATTTTGTCTACGGGCAGGCCTCAGAATAAAAAAAAAATCATAAATTGGTAGTTTTATTCAATAGTATCAAAAATTTTAGAAAAAAAGCATGTCCAAGTGTCCTATGAGTAAAAATACCCATTTTTGAATGAAGTTTTTTATTTTGAAGCCTTTTACCGGCCAAAATGTACTCATACCCCAAAGGTTTATTGCTCAGAGAGAAGCACCGTTAGTCTAAGATCCAAAACAACAGGAGGAGTGGGTAAAAAAGCTGTTCTTGACATTATAAACCAGATAAAATTGGTGTTTTAGCCGAGCACAATGTAAAAAAGCGCTTTCCAAAAAAGTTGTAGTCTCTTTGAAATGCTGGGAATTTGTTGGGACACTCTGTGTATATTAAAAATAAATTTTTGTAAGAAAAGAGTCTGAAATTTTTCGCATTTTGTATTCTTCTTATGTTTTGAAATAAATTTACCTGATGTGTTTGCCGCAAGCTCTTTTCCATTGCTAGTTGTTGACTGCTGGCTAACACCACTTCTTTCTTCTGTCGAAGATGACGCCATTTTGTTGAGTTATTTTAGGCAGACATATGGCATTGAAAGAGTAACAAAGTAAATAGCGAACGGCTTGATGATAAATACAGGCAGCCAGAACTTTTTTAGACAAGAATAACAGTTTACTCAGCTTTTCATGAACATCTAAACTATTTTTTTTATTACAGTCAAAGCTGGTTTTAACGGCCCCTTTATTTAAAGCCCCCCCTGGGATCAATTTGGTTGGCCGCCCAGAAAATATCAGTAACCAGACCTCCGATTTAACCTCCTCTAGGGCTGCTCCCACGGGGGGCCGTTAAATTGAGGTTTGACGGTAGTTGAAACTAGGGTTGGCTATACCCGGTTTATTTTTTTCATACAGTATTTTGGACCTGTTTTTGAAGATTTTTCATGCCCTTAATAGTTGAAATTTGTTTGTTTCCAAAAAGGGTTGTAAGCTTCGCAAACAATTTAGAAAATATCAGTCCTAAAACCTCGTTGGACTGAAGCTAACTGGTTTTTCCGCTCAATGCAAACCGGCTATATCTTGGAAGAGTTAGTATATTTTTCTTCTTCGTCTGTCTTGTTTTTTAGACCCTTCCAAGCATTTCTAATACGCTAAAAAGTATTAAGCATACTCTTTTTTGCACTTTCTTGTCACACAAAGTCGGTTTTTGGGTAGTCGAAAATTTCCATATTTTGCCTAGGTGTACCAAGGTAAGTAAAACACTTAGGCATCCACAGCCGAGACTGAGCGTATATCCTGTTTCAACTATATTTGGTAGTTCACGGCTGACCAACGCTGGCCTATCCTAAGCCGTAGTTGTATGCCTAAGGTACCTGAGGTCAGAAAATAACATTTATAAAGTTACTTGATAAAATCTTGGTCCCTTAAGGCAAAATATGGAAATTTTCAACAACACGGGTGACCAAGGCCAAAAAACTATCCTCTTCTAGGATAAGGCCGAGAAGCCTATGACTTCGGTAGACCGAAGTTTTGGAGCTCTTATTTATCTGTTATGCCAGGTCTGCCCAACCCCAAACAAAACAAAATAACTATATACAGACGATAGAGACAAAGCTTCATCAATTTAGACACAAAAAGTGTCAAAAGTCGAGAAAAGAGATCAGGTTTAGTTAAACAACGGAAAACAATGGATGAAAAGTTAGCGTTTCAAAAGGAAAGTAAGAAAATTGATGAAGATTTTTGACCGTTTACTAAAAGGATAAATGCTGAGGGGTAACGTCACAAAACGTCACCTTTCTCTTTCAAATGTTCTCCTAAACAAATATGTGCACACACATACACTCTCTTATTTGTAGATATGTATGTGTTGTGCTAGCAAACCGCCTCTTTTGCCAGCTTATTGGTCGTAATTAAACAAGATTGTCTTTTGGTTTTAGTGGCTACGTAACAGCCATCATTAGCTTACAAATCTATTTACAAAAAAAGTCTTTAAAAAGAAGTTTGAGAAAAAAGAAGGCCCCCTTTAAATACTTGACAAAAACACCCCTCTAAACAGGCTTTTAAAGGGAGGAGCACCAAAAGGTTTTGCATGTGATACACAAACACCTAACACAAAAAAGTGTAATAGTTTGACTGAATAAAAAAGCAGTCAAGCACAAACATTTTAAATAGGTCCAACCAAATTTTATTTCTCAACAAAAAAAAACAACAAGCCTAAATTGATTTGGGCAAAAAATTGAGGGTTTATTTAATCTCTTTGCGCTAAAAATCAATAAACAACATCTTTTTTCTCTTTTCATCGAAAACAAAAATACTTTAAATAGAGGTACAGGGTGTTCTAAGAAATTGGCCACATTTAAAATTGTCATAATTTTTGTTCTAAATGTTAAAAAAATCATAAAGATGAAAAAAATAATAAAAAAATAAGTATAAAAAAATAGGGTATCCAGCTACCCTATAGTACCATTTACCTTGGTCTGCCAAGGCAAAAAGTTGCATAAATGGTATAAAAAAGTAAGTCAAAAACACAATGCCAAAAACACGGTTTTGAATCAGGAGGAGGGCCTTTATTAGAAGAAGTACGGTATAAATAGTAAATAAAAATAACAAATATAAAGTAAAATTTATACAAAATATATGTGCCAAGTCTTGTTATGATGCACTTTGAATTAGACTCTGGCTGAGGCGCCGACCCTGTTTGGTGTATAATGTAAATTTTATGCAATGCCATTTTTGGTTGGTCCCCTGTGGTTTGAGTCGTGCTCAGCCATACCAAAGGTTTAGTCTCTGGTTCAAAACACAGGAGGCGCATGTAGAAAGGGCGTTTTTGATATTATACACCAAATGAAAGGGCCCATTTAGTGAAGCATAATGCAAAAAAAAAAGCATTTTCCATATACAGCTTGTGTAAAAGGATATGACCGACTTCAATTTTTGCAAAAATTGAAGTCCTGCACCATTTTTAAAAGTTATCTAGCTAATTATAGTTACTTATCATCAAAAGAATGTCGTATCGTCCTCTTTTTAGAGTTTTATAGCACAAAGGTTTGGCTACAAAATGATGTGTCTTTTCGCACGGAAATGATGAATGATAGACAAAAGAGATTGACGACAGTGTTTTATTATCACTGTTGGTTATTCGGCCGACTGGACGTTTACAACAAAAAGAGACTGGAGGTGAGTTCTAGGCACAATACCTGGAGAGTCCGGCTGAAAAACCTTTGCTTAAATGTTCTTCAAAAATAGTGGTGCTTTTGGGAAGGCAAATTCCACAAATAGTTGGGCCCAAGATAATTTCAATACACACTTCTCCACTCTGCCTTTTGTGGTTTGTTTTTGAGAGCCTGTGAAAAAAAAATTAGTGGCATCTCTAATCAACATATTTAACAAACTCAAGAATTTCGAAAAAGCTTCTCATTTAGGCCTTTCTTAAAACAAATGACCCAAATGAAGTGATAAAGCAAGGAATTTGAAGAATTGCATAAATTAATTGCTTATCTCGACAAAAGTTAAGCACGAAAAAGTAGACAAAATGAGAAAAAGGTATTGCAAAAAAAAATAAATAAGCCGGCTGCTTTACAGCGCCAAAAGTTGCACTTATAGGCACAAACAAGGGGCTGACACACACACACACACATTTTCACCGGAAACCAATAGGATATAGATAAAAAGTTTTCAATGCACACTTTTTCTCACAACTAATGATAAAAAAATAGCGTTTAATAATAATAATAATCAGAATATTTTGTCGAAATGAGGGAAAATGAAAAAGCAGTGGTAGAGAAAAGGGAGGGAGTTGTGTGCCTCTTTTTATGACGTGATGTGTTCCAGAAAAATAAACACAGTCACCTTCAGCCCAACAACAAAGAAAACAAGAAGAGGAAAAAGAGCAGTAGAAGGAGAAGGGATGCGACACACACCAAAGAAAAAGATTAAAAAAGTGTCAGTAAGGCAGACTTAAGCCTGGCCGACAATCAATAGCCCAGCTGGCAGTGGGCTTAGCCCTAGATGGCTGATGGGCTGCTTTTTAGCCACTCATTCATCCGGCGGCTGCTGCTGCTGCTGCCGTCGCCACCAGTTAAATAAACTCGTCTCAAGAGAAAAGAGGGGGCGAATGGCTTTTAAACTGCTCTCAATGAATGAAAACTCAGTGCCAGCGCCACTGCCCACCATGTTGTGTCAAATGGAAATAATTTGTGTGTATGTGTGCACAAAACTTACTCTGCTTTTTTTTTTCTTATCGATTTTATGATGAACTAGGTGCGGAATTAATGGGAATGTCGTGTTTGTATGAGGGGCACAAAACCAATTATTACTACTGTTTATCTACAAGTGTGTAATGACGAAAGGTTGTTCACTGAAAATATTAATTTTTGGGGAAAATGCCGAGAAAGAAACCAATTTCTCATGCACTAATAAACTTTCTCTTCTCTAGAATGTGACATAGTCGGAAGCGACAAATTCTCTTGCTTCGACTTATAATCTAATCGCAATTTTTAATCAGTTTTTAGCAAAATGAGTGCGCAGGCATGACACTTAAATCTAGCAGTTAGAAAGAAAGCAGTTAGAAAGGAAGAGGCTTGCACCCCACCCACCCTATTTTTTTGCCTTGGTCCGGCCCCCTGTTGTATTAACTTCTACTCAGCATTTTTAAGAAGCTAAAATCGATGAGAAAGCAATTTTCCGATCTTTTTCGTCATAGAAAGCTAGTCTTTTGGAAATTTGAATACTTCCCTTGCCCTGGGAGACCACGGTAGACAACCTTGCAAATGGTATTTTCTGATTCCAGGTACTACATTTATGTATACAACTAAGTCTTAGGCTTAGGGTAGGCCAGCGTAGGTTAGCCGTGAATTAGCGTATACCATATTATACCTAGGTTTAGTGGTTTACGGCTAACCTAGGCTGCCCTAACCTAAGCCTAAGGCTTAATGGTATTGCCTCAGTGTGGTACCTGGGGTCTGAAAATACCATAAATTTTCGACTTTCCAAAAGCTGATTTTCTATGCCGAAAAGGGTCGGGAAATAGCTTTCTTATCGTTTTTAGCGTGTTAGAAATGCTTAGAAGGGCTAAAAGAACAGGAGGATTAAGGCAAAAAGAGGAAGGCAAACTTAAGAAGTGTTGAAATGTTTTCTGACTTGATTGTGTTGACAAGTTTTTAAACAAGACAATGCTTATTTCAGAATTTGGAGTGTACCGTATTTTCTCCACTATTTGAGAAAATACATGAGAAAATAAATGCATTAAAAAAGTCGACTACAATTAGCGGTTCATAACTAATGGGTGAGTCAAGATTCTTGACTCAAGAAACGATCTCATTAAAAATATTTTCACAAACCAGTAAATCCCGTATATTTTTATTGCAGTTGTTAACCACCTACAAAACCCGATTATTAGTATGAAAAAGAGACAAAAACAGCGTTTTTATCCTTTTTAGCGTATAAGAATTGCTTAGAAATGGTCGAAACCCCTGTTTAAAAAGTTTCAAAAGAAAATTATAGGGGGGTGTTAGTAGCTAGTATCACCAAAACAATATTGCTTTAAGTGGACGTCTGTCCCTTGTGCATAATTAAACCAATGCTTTATTTTTAGCTAAAATAGGTTAAACCTAACAAGTTTATTACTAATACGGCAAAGTACAAACAGAATCAGACAGTAAAAGAGATCAAAATCTTATATAAAGTTTTTAGTCTGGGTTGTCTTTGCAAATTCATCACCTAAGCATTTTTCGGGTCATGACAAATCCGAAAGTACCGGAGCACTTTGCTGTTTTTGACAAAAATTCCAGAAAAGCCAGGAAGATTGTTCTAATTTTTAAAAAGGTGAAAAAATTTGCAGTACAACGGAATGCAGCCAACCTCTGAGCAGTGGGCGTTACAAGTAAACGTGGTGTCGACTTATGGGTAAAAACCCAACTAGCCCCCGGTTCCATTCGCCTTGCCCAACTAGTCTTCTTCTTGATTCGAATACACATACGAGCAAACATTTTATTTGGTCGTGCTAACATACTGAAAGGGAAATCGAAAAGGGTAAATTATCTTTTAGACTCCTGAGCATACAACTAAGTCTAAAGTTTGGGCTAGGCCAGCGCACGCTAGCCAAGACTCAGCGTATACCCTGTTTGATCAAGGTTTAGTGCTTCACGAATAACAAATAATTTGGCACCCGGGGCGAGTTGGGTGTTATCCGACTTATGACGAGGGCCATTCGACAAAACCGCTTTTCGGCACCAGCCTTGGGCTGTCCAGTTATCGAAGGTCAACTGTGCACTATATTTAAATTATCACAAGAGTAGAAATTAGAATAAAGATTTTGGAAGTGGCAGTTGCATTGAAGAAAAGAAAAGCATAGAAAACCTAACAATATTGGCACTTTGGGGAAAAAGAAAATGGAAATTGTGTAGGTGGATGGAATAAGAACAACCTGAGAAGTTTAACAAGTTAAACAGCTAACATAACCAGTCTAAACAGCTTCTGCTCTTGGACTTATAAATGGAGGCACTTGGGAGGTGGTTGTGGTCTGGTACTGCGACTGCAAGAGAACTGCCTCTCTCTGTATTTGAGGTATTCCATCGCCATTCTCCGAATTAAATCTGCGAGGTGATCCGTCAAACTCTGTTGGACTGGCTTGATAGGGCTGTCTACGGCTTATATATGGCTCGCAAATTTCTTAAAAATATGTTCCTATTGCGTATTTTTAATTTCTAGGATAAAAGGTAAAGGATGAAGATGGTGCTTGCGCACTCAAACTAAAAAATCAAAAGATGAAGCAAAAAATATGTTAAACCACCTTGAGGTCTGACATGATGTGAGAAACCGCCTCTTTTCCCAAACTCATCATTACCATCAGATTGCATGGGAGCAAATTGAGATGCGAAACCAAACCTCCGAGGTTCTGTCTCCATTGGAACCTTCAATGGACCGGTTAATAAAAAAAAGAAGAACAAAGCACTCACCGCAATATGCCTCAGCCTGTCACGAATTTGAGGGGAGCCAGGGTAGCTAATATTCAAAGGCTGTTTTGACTCGGAGTAAATTATTGAAGGCAAAGGGGTGGTTGTCCCTACAAAAAATGTTTTTCTAATATTATAAGAGAAAAAAAAAATTGGTACTTATGGGTTTCGCACCTCATCTTGCTATTTTTTTCAAATGATTATCTATCGATGTGTTGCTCCGTTTCTTGTTGTAAAAAAGTGTTATTTACTGTCCTCCACACCAGAGGTACTACCTTTTTGGATAAACCAAGTCTTAGGCTTAGGCTAAACCAGCCTTTAATGATGTACGTTCTCGTCGTCTACAGCGTATATTTTGCTTTTTATGCAAAATGAGGTCCAAAATTGATCATAGAAAAAAATGAAAATGAGGTGCGATAGCTCATAAGAACCGAAAACTTTTACTAGAAGAATCTCCTCGGATCAACCTTATAATGGAGTGTATCCTCGTCACCAAATTGATAATTATTAAAATAGATAGTAGGATGAGAACTACTATTAAGGTGATGAGCAGCAAGTAAAATACCCAGGCGTTTGGAATCTAAAATATTTCTTGACTCTGCTGCATGATATACACCACCACCATCAAGGCGGTGTATGTATTTATTTGTCTCACAATTCATCTCACAGCTAAGTCTGTGCGCGTATCTCTAACTCTGAAGCCCCTGGCGCCCCGAGAAGGCTTGAGGACATGGGGTTGAGATGCGCAGACAAGCATACCCGAGACATAAATCACTTGAGAATTGCTCTGGATGCATGAAAATAACGTGCATGCCAGAGCAATACGCTCTACCTCCACCCCATTGCAAGCAATTGGGATGGAGCTATGCTGTGTAGATGAAATACCTGTGAAATAGTGTCACCAAGTTGACCAGTCATTAGGCCAGCATCAGTGGCTATTCCAGCCACCGAGTGGTCAAAATTGTCTAGAGTCACTAAATTGGTAGATTTAGTTGTTGTGGTGCAAAAAGTATCAAACAGGGTACAATTTATCCGAGATGTAATACCAATAATTTGAGCATTGATGTGTTCAACCAAAACACCCAATTGAGCCAATGTTCCGCTAAAATGCTTCTAAATTTTTTTTTTTCTGACTCAAAATTTTTTAATATGGTTACGCCACATGCGTCACCGTGATCCAATCTAAGTTCTCTCGAAATCTCCATAACACGCTTTCCTTGCTACTGCTTTCAAATGACTTCAAGTTATCTCTGTTTGTAGATTTTCATGATATAGTCAAGCCTCGAAAAATCTGACCTCTAGCCCCTCTGAAACCTAGCGTAAAAAATTGGATTGTCGAGGTATTTTTTTCTCAAGATTTCTATCAGAGATTTTTATATCGTGACCAAAGACCGCGTCGCGTCCAAGTCGAAAGACATCAAGCAGACTTGTGGGCAAAAGGGATACAAGAGTGTTTTCCCTTATGGTTTTAAAAGGTATGTATTATGATTTGAGTTGATTGAGGTTTTTTTCTCGATTTTCCTAATATTGTTAACACAAAATTACAAAAAAGAAAGAACAGGACCAAGGACAAAAAAATGTATATGTTCTATGACCCATACAATAATGCATATCCATATATAAAAAAGTTGAAATTTTTTGCGGTGTGTCATAATATAATTTAGCATCAAAGAATGCTTCTTGAAAAAGACAAATTAGCACAAACCTTAGCTCCTCTATCGTTTTGTCTACGGACATAACAAAAGAGTAAGAAATAACCTTTAGAAATAAAACATTCAAACTATTGATCCATTATTAGCCAAATAAATGACGGACAGACAAGATTCTGTGGTCTATCATGCCTGAAAGTTTGTGGATTAAACAAGTATGTTAAAAAGTAGTTGTGTGAGTAGGTTGTGCCATAAGGCCTGTGGTTTTTGTTCAGTGGCTCAATTCAATTTTTACTTTTGGTTCAAAACATCATGACAAATAATCAACAAGGTAATCTCCTTAAAAATTTTGCAACTTCTTTTCTTCTTTCTTGCAGCTTTTGAATGCCTTTGACGTAGAATCTGGCTGGCTTCAAGGCAAAGAGTTGAGTAAAGTCTTGATGAACTTTTTCTAAATAAACCTTACGAAGTTGATCATCAACAAACAAGCTTGGCCTTTCTTGGACTTGCACTTCTATCCTCTTCCTCGAAACGAAAAAACCATCTCTCGTATTGACTTGTACTGATTATATCGTCTGCATAGACCTCGCAAGTTCTTGCCGCAGCCTTAATTCCAGAGCACCTTCAAACATAAAGAAAAAGCAACACCTGACAATTGTGAAATATCGATCATCTAAAAATAACGTAAAAGTGACAGAATATTATCAAAGTTGTGAATAGAAACAGAAACAAAGCAAATATATAAAACGATAGTATGAATTGAATCTTTGAACAAAAAGCACAGGACTTATGACACATCTTAACACAATATAGTGATTGCTATTGACTAGAGTTTACATAAAACTAGTAAAAGAAGGAAGAAGTTATGCATAAAGTCCTTCTTATCAGTTGTGCATTTCTCCATTTCCGACCCTATTAGGGCATTTAAAAAATGAGTCAATGTCTAAGAGAGAAGCAAAATTTTGAGCTTAAGCATAAATAGACACAGTGACAAAGCCAAAAAGCTAACCAATGCAGACACTTGCTTCCCTAGGTCGGTATACCATTTTGTAAAATCGAGAGGCACCTTAACTATTTTTATGGATGGGAAATTTGCTTATGATTCACATGCAAAAATCTTCTGTGTGTGCAAGTGCCTCTGTCTCCATTGTCCTTTTATATATTTGCTAGGCAAATTTATTTCTTCTTACCTGTCACCAAGAGAACTTGAACAAAATTTAATCAATAAAATTGATGAAAATTGAGAAAATGAAAATATTAAGAAATAAAAATTTTTATTTTGATTCAAGTGGTCGCTTTGTTAGTCTCTAGCACAATATGTAATATATAAAAGGCTAGTCACTACCTACCATGGACTAAAGCTATTGTCTCCGTAATACTGTTATGAGCTTAAAGGATAAACTAAATAAATAAATTAAATAAAGCATAAACTAGTTTTGTTGATTTCAGGTACTAGACTTAGGATTATGGGGTCGGGGTTTTAGGAGATCATCGGGGCGGGCACCGCGGGGCCCCGAAACAAATTTCGGGGTTTTCAAAGCCTTCTTTTTCGCAAAATATTCACTCATAGAAAAGCTCAAAGAAAAGGGAGGTACACCAGTAACTAAATTTATTGACAAAAAACGCATACTTGCTCATACACAAGGTCAACTAATTTTGGATAAATCAATTGGCTTTCCTAAAAGAAGATCAATAAGGACATTTAGACTGACTAGATTAGTTGAAGAGCTTTACTTCCCAAAATATTAAGGGATCCTTATCCGGATTAATGCACTTCATCTTGTTGTAGGCATACACTTCTATCACCGCTGTATCTATCGAAGGAGTCTCTCTATCAACATTATCTTCAAATAGTTTAACTTT
>BBSZ01014692.1:0-11581 GCA_000981365.1 Subanguina moxae
GGCCACGCATCATCAACTTTCAGCAGATATCGTAATGTCGAACAATCTTTTGAACGTCTGAAAAAAGTAAATTTACTCTATATAGCCATCAAAAATTTAGCACACTTCCCTCCAAATAATTTTACAGTGGCGGAAAATTACTTAAGGACGATGGTGAAGATTTTAAAAAGCCGAGTTTTTCAGAAAATTTTGTCTTGTGCAGAACAAAGCAAATATACCATTCAAAAGCTTGTCCAATCCACTACAAAATAGCATTACAGTCAAACCCCGCAGATTTTGAAAGATTTACTATGCTAGCAATTTAACGTACAGATTTTCCCTCTGAACGTAGACGCAAGATTTCTTGACGTTGGGCAGGCTTTACGCTTGACTTCTTGCTCATATCCAGTGTTTTCATAATTGACATGACATCTGACACTGACACTGACTAACTGACATCACACTGACATTGACACTGACATTGACATTTGGTGTCAGTGTCATTTTAAATGTCATGTCAGTGTCAAGCTGACGTCAGTGTCAGTGTCAGATGTCATGTCAATTATGAAAACACTGCTCATATCTAAACAAATACCACTAAATAGCAAACATACAGTACTAAAAGCGGCACAAATTTGAAGTGTCCTTAAGTAATTTTCGCCAAAAAATTGCATTAATTGTACACTTTGACGTTATCTGACTTTGTGTGCGTTATTTATGAACGATTATTAAATGCTATTTTATAGTGGATTGGACAATCTTTCGAATGGTATATTTGCTTTGTTCTGCACAATGCAAAATTTTCTGAAAAACTTGGCTTTTTAAAATCTTCACTAGTGTCCTTAAGTAATTTTCCGCCACTGTACCTATTCTCCAGACAGTTTACCTACCCTCTTTCGAGATCTTGCGAGGTTTTAAACTGTGATAAAAAGAAACATAAGCTAAATAAATGGCGACCGGACAATTTTCCATGAAAGCACTCTTACTTAATCTTCAGCTCCACCAGTTTCTGCAGCCAATACAGCTCACTGCCAGACCGTTGCAAATATGATTCTGGTTTAAAGAAATAAGTAGTGCTATGGTTTGCCCACAACTGGTGATAAAACTTGTCATCTCTGTGCACTTCATAATGAATAGAGCTTGCAAAAATAAGTTCGTACCATCTGCCTTCTTCTAGATCACAAGAAACAAAGTCCTAAATAAATTTGTTTTATACTCATTCTTAAAAGTCCACTGCCGCTGCCGACAATGGAAATTCCTCAACTCTTTCGTCTATCAGTATACTCTTTAGTGGTCCTTCGAAATATTGGACGTAGGACACTGCGCCATCAGTGCAGTTGGTCATGAGTAATACTTCAAAAAACGCTGTTTTTCGCCCCTTTGTAATCGAAAGTTTTATCAAATAAAAGTTGATAAAAGACCTGGGTGTACACCCCAAGTGTATCTCCTTGAGCTTTAAAATCTTATTGACTTCCAAGAACGAAACTTCCAAGAACCACTTAAGTGTTCAAACCCGATTTAAACTTTAACAATATAGGCTCATAAAAGTCGGTAAAAACGCACAACTAATATGAGTTAGAGTCCCTAACTTAGGGACAAAAATATCATAATTCGCCTATCATTCGCTAGACCAATACGTATTCTTCAACTTCTATTACCGTTTCAAAGATTTCTTCTGAAAAAGTTGGCGTTTCAAACCAATCAGGAATATGTAAATATTCGAAAAAACTCGTGGCCTATTGTCCTCATGGCCCACTGTTGTTCTACCCCAAAAAAAATTGAAGGACACTAGAGTTTAGTGGTAGACAAAAGAGAAAGTGTCCCTCGCTCATTTAAATTTGTGAGATTGCCGCTGTCTGCGATGGCAAGGGTGCTTTAAGTTAAAACCTTTAACTATAAACTTACTCTATAAGAATTTGGAAGAGCTTGTATGGGACAGTGCGCGTTGGAGATGTTCCAAACAGGCAACTCCTTGGTATTCTCGTTCAACAACTCATTTGTGTATTGGGACAGACTCTTTTGGCAGTGAGGGTAATATCCTAGATCAGGTGCCAACCTGTACTTTCCTCCATAGCCCATAAAGTTGATTTGACACCTGTAGGGGGAGCCGATTTCATGAAGGGTGGTGGAAACAGTGGACTGTAGAAAAGTTGTTCTGGATGTGTCTCGAAGAAGTGATGAAGCTGTTTTAGTTGTGTTTATAGACAGGCAAAAATGGGATTCATCGGGAAAAAACTAAAAGAGTAGTTTTGGGAGGTCACAAGCTGTGCAAATTACAGACAAATTTGCAAAAACTCCCGCATGAACTTTTATTTACAGTTGATTATTTAGTGCAGAACTGTGAATCGTAGAAAAAATGATCTTACGGCTTCTCACTTATTCTCAATTCGCACAGCTCTAATGTTGTGAAAAATACAACAGTTGCATACGGCTTTGGCAGACCTAGTTTTTACTGTTTTTTGTAGAGAAGTCTAGAAGTCGATGTAGAGGTGGCCGAATGGATCAGCGAGAAGCGAGAAATAATTAGCTCTGGAATTGGTCTTGGATTGGGTCTATGAGGCGTGACAGGAACTAACTAGAGAAATCGTCAAAGTCTTTCGAAGACTGGTTCTTATGTTAAAAAACCAGATCATAATACATGTACTTTTTTCAGCTTGTGCACTCTCAACATCGACAATTGATGGCAACAAAATCAGCTTCTTCGACCGAGAAGGATTCATCGCAATTGAAGGACCGAACCTTTTTAAACAACTCAAAGCTCAAAAAAGGTGGAGGATGAAGGCAACAGTTTTGAAGTGGGTGACCTCGGATGAATCATCGGTATCTGCTCTTTTGTTCTAATTTTCAGCTTTTGGTTATGAGGAATTGCGGATGAAGAGTTCAAGAGTAAAAGTTTATTACTTGAGACCAAAAATTTTTGAATTTTTAATCTCATGTACGCCATGCCTTTCCTGACGTTCAGTCGTATGCTGCGCCACTTTGTGTTACGTAAATGGCATCGCTTCGATATAAGAGTGAGCTTCATCTATATCCATTTACAAGATGGAGAAGAATATTCAGCAATAGGAGATTTGCGTACGGGTCAGCCCAATTTTCTTTTTTTTTGAGAGGATAGGGTAACAACCACATAATATAATTTCAACAAAAAATATGAAAACCGACCATCATAGTCTCCTCCACTTTGGGCTGGAAACTGTGGGTGCATGTCCGAATGGTCAACTCAGTCAGTTTCTCTGGTTGAATTTGATATGTTGAGCAATCAGTCAGCAGCAACAAGCCAATCAAAAACAATATCCACATATTTTTTAGCAAAATCAAAAGAAATCAATTTAGCTTTAAAGGAAAGGAGAATGTCTCAACACTGGTTTCTACACGGCGCTACTCAAGCTGAAGTCCAGTTCAGCATCCGTTATTTTCTCGCCTATGAAAGACAACAAAATTAAGAAAATTGGGCGAGACGAAAAAGGACTAGGAGGATCGGATTAAAGCAAAGATTAGGAGGTTTCTCAAAAAAGTTGACACTTGTCCCACAGGCCATTAGCCAAGGGTCAAGTCAGTCAGTAGTCAGCCAGACTTTGAAGCGGAGCTAAAAAATTGGCCTCAGACCAGACTTTAGACAAAGTTTTTTAGCATTCCAGTCACCAAATTCCCTTGTGGGAGCAGGGGATTCCGCAAAGTGGGAAAAGAAAACAACTCTGGCTGGAGGGAAGATGATAAGCCAGTGGATGACGGATATATACATTCTTCTTCTTTTATTTTCTCGCCTTTTTGGCATAAACAAGAGAGGACAATTGGATTATGCCAAGGACGGAAAGAAAGGCTTTTTAATCGCAAAACTGTTTGTTGATTAAAATAAAAAAACCATTTTTTATCAAAATAAACGGAACATGTTTCGATAACTAGAGGCTATGGAGACGTCTACACGCGGGCAGCGATAGATTGGGCCAATGGAAATTGTGCCATCATTTTGCTTAACTCTTTTTTTTTTCTTCTGTTTTCAGGATCCAAGTAATATCGTTTTGTGTATATAAGTAAGGCTTAGGCTTTAGGGTAGGTCAACGGAGGTTAGCCTTAACCATGGCTTCTCTCAAATCACTCAGAATACCATTCTAAAAGCTGTTTGGAGGTGGCAATCACCATCTCTCAAAATATAAACTTTTTCAAGGCACACGTCTCATATGCGCACCCGACGAAAGCTTATTAAGTAACCATTACAGAAGCTAAGTATTTTGCCTCTCTCAGTATAGTACTAGTTTTCCATAGCTAAAAGATATGAACCGATAAAAACTGCTGACGGAAGCATTCAAAAGATAAATATTTGTTGAAATTTTTATATCTCAGTGGTAAAATTAAGCAAAAGATGGTACAATTTCCATTGACCAAATTTGAATTTGGCACAATTTGCATTGACCCAATTTCCATTGGCCCAGTTTGAATTGACGCAATTTGAAATGGCCCAATCTATCGCTGCCCCCACGCGCAAGGTGAATGGAAGGGTACACGGTAAATTGCGGGTCTGGCAAAATTGGGCCACACAAAATTTCAATTTCGTGCTCTTTTGACATGTTTTTTACTTGTTTTATATCTCTATAGTTCTTTCAAGAGGCTGTTTGATGTCTATGGACGCAGAGTGTACAAAAAAAAGAGGCAAAATTGTTTTTTAAAGATACGAATTTGAAAATTAGTCTGGCTCGATTTTGTTCGACCCGATTTCGGCGACCCGCAATTTATCCGTAACCATTGTTGGAATTTACTTATTATCTGCGGCCGGGGATAAATTCGCGAATAATATTATCCACTGCTGCGGATAATTTTATCTGCCGTTATTCTTAGGGGATAAAATCCGTGGATTTTTGTATCCATGGATTTTATCCCTATCCTCGGATATTATGCACTTATTATTCCTACGGGCCCAGTTAAAAACTCTATAGTTTAGTCAGAAAAGGGCAATATAGCCAATGAAAGTTGTGTACAAAGAGTTTAAAAATGTGTTGAAAGAGGGAAAGAAGCAAAAGGTCGATTATAATTAAATCTTTTGATTGACCACATCCTTGCTTGAGTTGGAATATTTGGTTGGTGACAACTAGCTTCACAACATTTGTTTTGGACGAAGATAATTTTGAGAAGACAAAGCCATTTTTTGTGAATTGTAAAAGAAAAGCTTTTAATTGGCTCTTTATTAGTGCACCCAGTAGATATTGACATGCTAGAATACAGACAAGCCTCTGGGGTGTTCTCCGTAGGCACATAATGACTGGATATTATAACTTTGGAAGCTAGTTCTGTCTCAACCAAGCTGGCGACGATGACTAGGCTTCAGCTTGATATTTCTTCCTTCGCTGTCCGCGTCTGGAGAGTAGGCTGGATCCCTGCACTACTGGCTGCACTATCTAAAAGCCGGTTAAGAGCCTTTCCGTGCGCAGTGGAGAAGGCGTGAACTGGAGGTGATGAATCGAAACAGTACGAGCGACAATGGGGCAAGTCTCTGGAGTAGATTGGATTCTCTTTGTCCTCCACAGATCCCGTTGTCCGTATAACTGGATTAATATTGTTATGTTGAGCTCATAGTTTATTTAGGTTTATTTAGCACATACAATATAGCAGAATCCTTTTCCCCAACTGACCCCGTTGTGTGTGAATTGGGGGTTTTTATAGGTCCCTGGGGGGGAAGATGATGGAGGCGTGGTTTGGGTATGGGGTGAGAAAAGGGGTGGGAGGTTGGGTTTGTGTTTTGAGGTGTGTTTGGGTGTGGGGTTGGAGTGTGTTTGGGTATGTGTTTGGCCTTCATAGAGGGACCTTTAAGTCACTCTATGACAAATATCTTCTGGAAAGTCACTATCATCATCAAATAAATCAAGTTCTGCTGTAAGATCAGCTTGGATATTATGTGGAACTGGGTTACATTTTACACTGGGTTACATAAATCCCCCGTCAAATTACTCGTTTACCCCCTCAAATTAATCATTTATCCCGTCAAATTGATTAAACTTATTTATGTCGGCTACTTTACAACAAAATTTTCTATTTTTTTCATTGTGTTGCCCTGGATCTGCTCTTTCTAATGCAGTATCATCTGTCTCAGTGTTGCTGGAAGAAGTTAATAAAAAAGATCTTTTACGAGATGATCTTCTACTACATTCAAATACCTTTTTCTCCTACTTTTTTTAGCAACGTTGAGTCAACTGATGCTGCATTAGAGCGAGCAGATCCAGGGCTACACACTGGGAAAAAAATTAGAAAGACTTGTTGTAAAACAGCCGAGATAATCAAGTTTAAGCAATTTGACGGGATAAATGATTAATTTGACGGGTGAAACTACATACAGCCATTTCTTTTTTTCTTTCCTACAATTTTTTTAATATAAAGTTTGAATTGGCGCACATTTTGTATAAAAGAATTTGTTATTTTGGCGGCAAAAGTTTTCTTTCCAAACTCCATGAAGCCATCATTTGTTTGCAAAATTCACATATGTGTTACGGCTGACCAACAACTCGTAACCTTCCAACTCAAAAACCAAATTTTGAGTGAATCCCATGGATTTGAGATGTTTGCAGATGGTTTGTTAAGTAGAGTCCATCTTCTCGACCAATTCCCTTTGGGTTTGACGCCCATCCTTCTTCAACAAGGCCCGAAGTTGGTCCTCGTCATAGTTGGATTGGATGGCCTACCCGTGTGGGGCGTCTTGAAGGTCAAAATTGCCATTTTTGAATTTACCATATCAGGGGCCAATTTCTATTACTTCCCATTTCCCATTATGGAAAATAGGGAAAAAAAGTTCCCATCAATTTTAATTAATTTTTTTCAAATGGGAAACGTTTTTTTTTTCTTCCCATATGAGAAAAAGTGTTCGACGTACGCCTGAGTATGTAGAAATGATAACTTTTTTAATTTTTGATTAAAAATTGACGGCCAAGAGATTGTTTGCGCATGACACTCCTTAGACACATCAACAGTAAGAAATGGGTCAAATGAAGAAATCTAAGTGAACACATTTTCATATGTCTTTTCCCACTGGGCTTCTGAGCTCCCGTCGCTCCCCTAGGGGGGCGACGGGCGGTTAAGAGTTAGAGATGTTATAGAGAGAGTTATAACCGAGTAGCTACCAATTTTGTTTTGTGGCTTTCGCCTGAAAAGGTCATGAAATAAAATTCACAGTAACGCGGCAGAAAAGTTGGGTAGTTTTTGTGTATCCGGAAGGGTTTCTTTTCAGGGTAGCGCTCTTAAACTGGCCTTCAGCCTCACATTTAACTATAAAGGCTTCCAAAACGGTAATTAATCCTGTTATTCTTTTTATCCGCCACCGGTTTTCTATAAGAGGCTTTTCGCATGTGGGAGTTCTAAAGCTGGAAAGTCTCACAAGCTTCGTATATTGGTTTTATCCGTTCAAATCAACTGATACTTGAGTCTCTTGCTAATGGTGTTATTTCACTTTCAGTCTATTGCTTATAATAAGATCGGATCAGAATGGCTGCAGCTGCTGACGAAGGCTTTGAAGAGCGCGTGATCAACGAAGAATACAAAATTTGGAAAAAGAATACACCGTTTCTTTACGATATGGTACGTTAAACTGCTTTTGGTTTCTGTTTACAAAGAAAATTTATTAAATGACATAGAAAATTTCGCCGGTATGGATTTTATTTTATGTCTCTAGGTGATGACCCATGCTTTGGAATGGCCGAGTTTGACAGTGCAGTGGCTTCCGGATGTGCAGCGCAATGAGAACACTGACTACACGACTCATCGTTTGATTCTTGGGACGCATACTTCAGATGAGCAAAACCATTTGGTGATTGCAAAGCTTTTATTACCTACAGACGATGCCCAGTTTGATGCGTCGAGATATGACACTGATAAAGGAGGTCTGTGATAGTTTCTAATAGTTATCACGAGCTTAAGGTATTACATTTTAGAATTCGGTGGTTTCGGTTCGATTACCGGTAAAATTGATGTCGAAATTAAGATGAATCACGAAGGAGAAGTGAATCGTGCTCGCTACATGCCTCAGGTTTCTTTTTTCTTTTTTTTTTTTGATAATTTTTTTCTCCAGAATCCAGTGTTGTTGGCAACAAAGTCACCTAGTTCTGAGGTGTTCATCTTTGACTACACTAAACATCCGTCTGTCCCAAGTGCTGACAATTTGTGCAAGCCTCAGCTTCGTTTGCGTGGTCATACCAAAGAAGGTTCGAACTTTTTGCATTTTTAGTACGAGAACGATTGATGTTTTTCAGGATATGGTCTCTCATGGAACTCAAATCTTAGTGGACATCTTCTCTCTGCTTCTGATGACACTACCGTGTGCTTGTGGGATATTCAGAGTGCTACTGCCAATGCAAATTATCTGGACGCCAAGACGATATTTACTGGTCACAACGCTGTGGTGGAAGATGTGGCGTGTAAGTTGTTCATCCGTCTTCGGTTACGCATCTTAGTTCAATTTTTCAGGGCATGTTCTACACGATTCCGTTTTTGGTTCGGTGGCTGATGATCACAAGCTGATGATTTGGGATACTCGAAATAACAGCGCCAATAAGCCGGCACACACTGTGGAAGCGCACTCCGCTGAAGTCAATTGCCTCTCGTTCAATCCATACTCGGAGTTTATTCTGGCAACTGGGTCCGCTGATAAGGTAGGCACGAACATTTTTTACACGTCACAAGAGTTACATTTTGCACTTTCAGACTGTTGCATTGTGGGATCTGCGTAATCTCAAGCTAAAGCTCCACTCATTTGAATCACACAAGGATGAGATTTTCCAAGTTCAGTGGTCTCCTCACAATGAGACAATTTTGGCATCAAGTGGTACTGATCGTCGATTGCATATCTGGGATCTGAGGTTTTCAAGTTTCAAAATTTTTGATTTGTTATTCATTGTCTGAGTAAGTGTTATCAAGAATATTTTTAATGTTGTTCTTTCAGCAAAATTGGAGAAGAACAGACTCCAGAAGACGCTGAAGATGGGCCTCCAGAGCTTCTCTTTATTCATGGTGGACACACGGCAAAAATCTCAGACTTCTCTTGGAATCCAAATGAGCCTTGGGTGGTTTGCTCAGTCTCAGAAGATAATATTATGCAAATCTGGCAAATGGCTGATAACATCTACAACGAAGACGAAGCGGAGCCTGGGATCCAGGGTGACCAAGGAGATGGCCGCTAGCAAATTAGTTCATCTATATCTCGTTATTCAATCAACATCCTTTTTGACTCCGAATTCGTTCTTACCTTTAATTGTTTGAGGAAATAAATGTTGGCATTGAGTGAGTCGTTGCGGAGTTGTCATAACTGTTTGCCCAGTCACATCTCGCCGTGATCTGCGGTATTTTTGTGTCGTTTATTGTTGCATTATATTTGTAGTGCAGTCGGTCCTCGACTTAAAGGCGGTCCCTAAGTCTGACTACACACGAGTTTCGATCGTCCTTTACGATAACTTTTGACGTATTTGTCAATTCTAATATTGAACTCTTTGAAGCTAAAATCGCAAAGTTTCTGATTTCGTCAGTCGTTTCTTCAAATTTTAAAATTTTGACCTTAAAATGGCCAATCCTCGCTGCAAAATATAGTCGACGCTCGATTTGACAAACGCCCAAAAATTCGTCCCACAGTTGGGTCCGACATTTTTTTTACTCAAATTAAGCTCTCTGTAGTACTGAAATCCCTTGTAATCTCGGCCTTCTTCGCGCACTTGCATCAAAGGTTAAAAACAGACGCAAAATGCGGCTTTTCGAATGTACAACTAAAACACAATTTTTATTTTTCAAATTGCTTTTTTTACCAATTCGACATTTCAGAATTATAAAATTTCAGAATTATAAAATTAGCAAAAGATGTCAAAAATTGAGTTAAAAAAATGGTCGGACTCAGCTGTGTATGTAACTTTTTGGGGTGACGTGTTACCGAAGTTCGACTGTACCGCAAAGCCATTTTGCCATTAAGATAGCAAGAGATACCTTTTCTTACAATTTTTTCTTGAATGTGTTATGTTGTGGGCTAAACAAGGTCCGGTCAAGACTTATGAAATGCTTACCTGATTTCAATATGTGAAAGTAGAAAAAATTTATGCCATTTAATTGGAGTATAAGACTTCTCAGTAGGCCAGCGGTACTCCTTTACAGTTTACGCCCAAGCGTTTATCTTTCGAATGTCTATAGATGTTAAAGGCGATTGTGTTGACCTAGGTATCAATAAAGGCAGTTAATTTGATTAGTCCTGTCATTAGTCCACCAACCATTTCTTTTCAGTGATGCTATCGCACATACCCCGTAAGATTGCTATTATTCGTTCCTTTTCTTGCTCATGTCAGCATGCATCGTCGAATTCCGCCGCCGAAGAAGGTTTTCAGGTACCTAATGTTAAGCAGTCTCCGAAAAAACTTAACACAAGGCAATGTTTTTTTTAATAAATGTGCCATGTTTTTTTAGCTTTTTTTAACCTGACTTCATGTTGCAGCTTGAATGAAAGGCACCATATTCTCGCTGAAGGTGGCATTCCTCCAATCACTTATGAATTTGAAAAAGAGAAGTGGTCACTGCGTGAAAGATTTGCTCAATTTGGACTTGCCAGTGGAGTTGATCCTCGTCAGCTGTGGCCCACCATTGAGGCATGTGTGAATTCAATGGCTGAAAATAGTTTTTAATCATGAATTTAGGAAGTCGAGGAGATTAAAGCTTTGCGAATGTACAGGAAGGCCAAGGATGCGATGAAGATTGCTGAAGACGAAAAGGCGGCAGCGAAGGCCAAATATGAAGCAAAGTTGGTTTTCAATTACTTTTTTGACTTATTTTTTTTATATTTTGCTGTTTTAGGGTCAAAGAAATTGATCAAAATCTAAAAAATCATCCAGCAGAACTGGCAGAGTTTGAAGCATCGCTGAACGTTGGTAATCAAGAAATATCCGAAAGAGAAAAGATTAGAAGAAAGCGTATACAGGAAGTTCAAGAATATTTTGGCTACTATATCGACCCGAGAGATCCTAAATTTGCCGTCGTTCTGGAGCAGAAGGAAATGGAAGAGAAAAAAGTACGTTGTTTTTTACTTGTTTATGATAGAAATTACATTTTTCGTTTCAGCTGGCAAAGAAAGCCAAAAAAGAAGCTTTGGATCAGAGAAAGAAAGAACAGCTTCTTGAAAGAAGCAAGTCTTAATTTCCTCAATTCCTGCGTGTTGATTGACAGTTGGTTGACATGTACGAAATAAAGTGTTTATCATCCGCTGTTCTTGTATCTACCAATACATCCTGTTTTTGTTGTTTCAATTATCTGTCGCAATTGACCTTTCAGTTTTTTCATTGTCTCCCTTTATTTCAGATTTTAAAATATGCAAAATAACGCTTCAATCGTTCGCTACAGTGGCATCAGTTCTGGAAGTTTGTGCGGCTATTGCAAGTCTACTAAAAGGGAAAGTAAAGAATCCTTTGGTGAGTCGTAGTATATTTTCCTCTATTGGCTAGGTTACAATAGAGGTGTTACTGCAAGGTCGACTAAATTCTAGATTTTGGTATATGATGAAGAGAATCATTCATCATCCTAGAGGGTATATTTTTTTCAATGAAATCTATTTGTCTAGTTACCATTTAATTCTTAGGTGCATTATTTCGACAATTTCAAT
>BBSZ01014694.1:0-70880 GCA_000981365.1 Subanguina moxae
GCCTCACGCTTCTTGAGAAGTCTGAGTTGGGCGGCAGCAGCGGGACGACGACCAGTAGTAGCTGGGGCGGCAGCTGCTGGAGCAGGGGCGGCAGCTGCAGGAGCACCACCAGCTCCCACTTTGACGGCATTGAAGCCAGTAGGTTCGGCACATTGTGGACGGGCACACTCACTGTTGGGCTCCTTGATGGTGATGCTGATCTGGCACTGGTAGAAGAGTTGAGAGCGGTCGGCATACTTGTAGACGTGAGCCTCTTGACCAGCCATCAAGTCGGTGGGGTACTCCAAGTTGTTGAGCAAGAATTTGTCCAGAGCACAGCCTTCCTGGTTGAGGATCTGAACAGTGTCGCCGTTGCCATCATCCACGGTGCACGAGTGGACCACAGCGCAGAAGGTGTCGACGGTCTCGGAGTCGCATGTCCATTTGTGGTAGACTTGCTGACCGATGGTGGCAAACTGGATGGGTTGGCCAGAGGGACCTCCTTCAAGGATCTGCAAATGGTGAATACATAATTAATTGACTGTTTAGACTTGAACCAACCTCGTATTTGCAGACAGGCATGGGCACCACCTGGGTCTGGAAGGCAGTGGTGATGTCGGAGACCTCGATCTGGGCACTGACAGTCTTGTCGGCCTCCATGTAGAAGCACTGCACCTTGTAGGCTCTGTCCACCTTGGTCACGAACTGGGGATGGAAGGAGATGACTACAGTGGTGCTCACAAACACTCCTTTGGGGTTGAGAGACCGTGTCCGGGCCACATTGCAGGAGTCAAAGGGCAGTTCAATGCCAGCCACCTGTCTGCCGTGCTCATCTGACCGACAACCCTGCTGGTCAAAGAGTCCCTTAACGTAGACATGCCCTTCAAATGGATTCCTGGTGTTGAAGTTGACAGTGATGGACTTGGGACCACACTCTATCTCCGGCTCTCCCTCCACTCCATTGTCCACGGGTATTGCACCACTCAAAGAGATTAAAGTGGCTAATAAGATAAATCGGATCATTGTGTTGGAAAAGTGTGTTAAAGTGACAATAAAATCCGCTTTCCCTTTCGTTATATATGCTTACTAAACAAGGAGATTTCGGGAACAGGTCATTAGGTCCTGCCTTCTCATACCCTAGAGCTTTCTTTTTGCTCTATTGATAGGTGGGGATGTGTAAAATAAGGAAGCGAGAAAGACCGGTCTCTTCTTAAGAGTTCTGCACCTGTTTTTTCTCGGTTGACCATTTCTGGCGGAGTGTGGGGAAAAGGATTGAAGAGAAATGGCTCTCATTTCTAGTTTTTTTTTCACACATCTTTTGCATTTGGTTACTGGTCAGGATTGGAATTGAGGTGATGGAAGGGGCAAGAAAAAAGCAATTAATATAGTGTATAATAAGAGCCATATTTAAGCACCAAAAAAAGTGCGAGAGAGAGAGAGAACTGAAACAAAAGATTATGACCAAGTGTTTAGAGGATTTGATAAATTACATTGGTTTGTAAAACATTCTCTCTATCTTCGCAGCTTATGCCACAATGCACAAAGAGGAAGTGGTTTTGTTATTCACTTTTGCTCAAATTATATTCTGGGTGATCTATTTTGGAGGAGTCCCTGCGCAGTGAAAATAAAAAGTTTGTATGGAGGATTTAATAAATTTTATGGATGTTTGCTTGTCTGCAAGTGTTGTTTGTAGCTCTTTGATTTACTTCCATTGATTTCTGACCAAAAGTTGAGCCTACAAATTTTATTTATTCTTACATTACAGTTCCATACAAAATCCAAAATTTTACAAATAACGATTTTCCATTATACAAACAATTCGTTCAACCGATACTTCAAATAACAACAAACATTGTAATCATATTAGCACCACATGTTCTCACCGCATAACTTTCTGCTTAGCACTGAAATCGATTTCTTCACTTCACAATCAAAACTACTGCAGGCTGCTAAAAAAAGAAACGTACAAGGAAAACATAGCAGCATTCGCATATAACATACCGGAGACCGCCCCTAAATCAATGGATTTCGACGGATCCAAGCACGAAAAACATATGTTGTCAAGATTGATCAGACGCCGAATTTTACGGTTCTGTTTCAAAAGATTTTCCACGTAGATGTCGTCATCCCTTGCACAACTCTTGCACCATGGATATCTATTAGGTGCAGAACATCTGAAATCAAGTCATTCACAGCGTGATAACAAAATAAAATTCATTTATACTAGGTTTATCGAGAGAGTAGCGATTCAATGTCTACAATTCTGTTTGACAAGAAAAGAAAAAATTACCCCAAACAATGATTACTACCAACATTCTGCCATTTCAGCTTTACGGGAACATGTTGAAGAATTTGTTTCAATGCTGGAATTAGGAGTTTTAACACGTAATAATTGTAGTAAATTTCCAAATCAGGTCGTTCAAAGAATTTTTCCATTGCAATGGCGCATCTAAAAGTCAAAGTACATATACCGGAATATATAAGCCAAACACAGAGTGCTTACGACGTCAATGTTACAAGTTTCTCTGTACCCAAAGCCGGCTTAATGATTAAGTACCTTATACGTTCTCCATACAGAGGAGCGAACCGATATGATATCTGCCTCATATCACTAATAAAACATATTTTTGAAAGGGTAATGCGAGTGAACCTTACTGCGCGATTTTCTTTGCAGGCATTAGAGATCTATCTGAATAGTGCACTCGGCATGCATTTGAAAGAAGGAAATCAGCAGCCGGCATTTCTTTAATTCGTAATAGCTGGTAACGGACTAAACTCGTTTACAAACGTATTGGTAAGGAAACTGGCAAAGATATGATTACGATATTGCAGAGAGGCATCCACACCTTCGTCAAAAAATAATCTTAGAAAACGTTCCATAGTCTAAAAAATTTCGTATTACTAAAACTGGATGTTTAAAACTTAAATACCTTCGCAACAAACTGACAATTGTTCCTACGCACGGTTTCAATACCTTTGGCGTCAAAAGTAGCACTCGCTTGATCTTCGGTTTCTAAAAAGTGAAACTATAGAGGCGTAAGTGTCTTGAAAAGTGATTTTTTTTATCACCGTAAGACATCCCCACATAACGCTTTTTACTCAACAACACACACGGTTGCATCACCTTCTCAAACTTCATCTGCGAATAATATTATTTTCCAGTTCCAGATAATTGAATGAAAAAACCTTCATTGGGTACGGATTAGAGTTGGTAATGTCATTGGCGATCTGAGAACCTATAGAAAAAGCCTCTGATTTGCATCGATCTAAATTGATTTGTACAAAGACTATTCCCGTTTTTATCCAAACCTTTGAAAAGAATAAAAATGCTAAAACAGCGTTTTGATAATTAGGCTGCGAAAGACATGAGAAAGTCCAACCTGTCAGTGTCGCCATAGATTACTCTTGCTCCGCCATATTTTTCAGAATTGTCTGCTACCAGCTTTATTGCCATCTCAAGAGATTCCCTTGCCTTTGATAAAATAGCATCTAAAGTAAAAAGGAAATTATATGCACGTATATTTGAAGAAAAATAAAAGATAAATAATCAACAACAAACCTGCCAATTCTTCACATGGCCTTAAAGTATAAAGCTTGCTAGTGACATTAACCGTTAAGTTGAAAAATAAAACTTGCATTCTTCCGGACCAGTTAGCAGCTGTATACCCTAAAGCGTGATAATTCCGAATATAGAATGCAGCATCGTTATAATTTTTAATTCACTAAAAACAGAAAACAAGCGTATTGCTTACCATACGTCACATTTGCCACAAGTTTCAGAGCAAGTTGGCGCGCTTCTAGCACCTTCAGTAAATTCTGCAAAACGTAGAATACTAAAAAAACTGTCCAAAAGATTTCTGAACCTCATACTCTCGATAGATTTTCATCGATCTCTTTACCATTATTCTAGTTTCCAAAAGTTCTGAAAGAGTATCCAATCAACTTGGTAACTTATTTTTATTAGGCTGGCGGATAAGTTCTCGGACTGATATTAAAATTCAATGAATTTTTGTCCCAAATGAAAAGATTTTATACAGTTAACTTATTATCTAAGCTATTATTTTTAAATAAAACTTCACTTTTTGTCAGCAATATTAAAAAAAATCAACGTATTATTCGCAAACTACTGAAATTCGAGTTTAAGCTGGGTCACAGCGTAAAAGAGCCTATAGACAACTTCGATCAAGCGAAAGGAGCTGGAACTGTGTCAAGAACAACAGCTTAGGAGTGGCTCTCAAAGTTTAAAAGCGGAAATTTAATAATCGAAGACAATCCGAGATCTGGGCGTTCCGAGAAGTTGATAGAGAGGCTGTCGTCAACGCCGTCGAAGAGCATCCGTCAATGACTACGCGCATGTTGGCCGAGGATTTTGACTGCCATCACTATACAAAGGAAGAAACATTGCATGGTGCAGGTTGGTTTATTGATATCTGATGATTTTAAATGAATTTGATTCCATTTTTCAGAAAGAAAGTGGCAGAAAAATCAATGGGTTTCAAAAGAGCTCACAGTTACACAAAAACGGAAACGCGTGGAAATTGCGACCAGATTGCTAGAAAAAGCTCGCCAGACGCCCTTTTTTTGGCAATATTGTGACGTGCGACGAGAAATCGAGAGTGGTATCGCTGTGGAATCCGAACTTGAAGAACAGTGGCAGTTGGCAGAAAATGATTCAAAATAATGGAGAATAAACTTTGATAATTAATTTTATGTTGTTAAATTCGTATTCTGCTCAATTAGAAATTGAATTTTAATATTGGACCGAAAACTTATTCGCCAACCTAATACATCTTACCACGAAGCATAACTCCCAATAAGCCTAAACTGACTGATTTAAATGAGGAAAAAGAGTGACTAAGGTGTTTAAAAGCGGGGTAACCATGGTCATCCACGTATATTTCACAATTTTGAACTAATAGAAAAAAATTTTAGTTACTATGTATTGAATTTTAGACCTTCTTGAAAATCCCCTTAATCTGTCCCCACACTCGTACAAAAGAAAAGTCACGAAAGAAATTTAATTTTTTCGAGAGTCAACAATTTTATTATGGCCTTCAGACATATTGTGCTCAAAATGGCTAACAAAAGTTAACGAAGATTTTGATAATAAGAGCTTTTAAAGATATTTTAAAAAAGTTTGTAACTTAGGCCGTTTCAAGTTGGTTTCGTGACTCCGTCAGGCGAGAATCATGGAACATGCTTCAAGTTTAAACGATCTAAGTTTTCATCTTTTTAAAAAGATACATAAGAGTAGGGTTTGAAGAGCTATTTTCACCTATTTCGTACACTGCTTAGTAGTTATCTCCTCTTACAAATATTTTTAATCTTTTGGCCCCATATTTTTCGAGGTTTTTAAAACATTTTTCTTTTTCGTCTTAGTTTCGCACCATTGCTCCTACATTGCTCCAGCGCCCCCTTCGGAAGCGCAGAAGGCTTTTAGACTTAGAGTCAAGGTGCGCACACAAACATATCCGAGACATACACCACCCAAAAATAGCTCTCCATGCATAAAAATAGTATGCATATCAAAGTCTCTACATGCAGTGCGTCCCACTGATCAGAAGCATGTCCAGATTCCCATATTTTTTCCATTTTTGAATTGCCCTTTAATTTATAACCTCTAAATCTACTAAAAAATTTAAAAAATTTAAAATTTGCATAGGTAGAAACGAGTATGTAATTTTCCGCACTTACCTTCTCTTACAGAATTCTTTACAAAAATGCCGCCCATAGGAGAAATGTTTAAGGCATCAGAATCCAAAAGCTCTTTAATTGTTTCGACTGAACATGCCGTGTAATTAAGAGCACCCAGTGTGATAGATGATCCGCAAGCACTGTTCATGGCCGCTTGCAAATGCGAGATCTTCCCAAGACATGTTGCTGAAATAAAAAAATCCTGAAAGTACCACACTAAAAAACAAAATATTACTGTAGCAGTAGTTGTAAGCTATACAAATTGACGGGTAGAGAGCTTGAAAGTCCAAAACAACCACTGGATCACGGTAAATTCTAAAAACTGCGATAAAATGATGTAAAGGCAATACGAAATTTTTAGCTTTTTGAGACAATTTTACCCATTCTTTTTTTGTCTTTTTTTCAAATTCAATAATTTTAGTATCAAAGATGTCGGTGATTCCGTCGAGGTGAACTTCACTATGCTATACCCGTTATACCCGTTTTTTGATTTTTGGTATCAGAATTTTTGGTATCAAAACGTTACGGGAATCAACTATGCAAGAGTAACGCTTTCGGCCTTGTTCACTTTCTCTTCTGGTCTTATTTTTTCTGTAAAACGATGAAAGCTTGTGAAAAAGAAAAACGCAAATTGAACCGTGCAACACGCCAAAAAAAACAATTTGTAAATCATTAAAAAAAGGCTCCTGAGTACGACAATAATAAAGTTATGATCTCTTCAAGTGTTCGAAAATTTTTGACACTCACTGTTTAATCAGACCTGTTAATCATATGAAGTTTGCGAAAAGTACCGGCAATAGGTTTCATAAAAACATGCTCTCACCCGGACTCCGGTTCCAAATTAAGTGGAATTGTTTCAGGTGCTTGCATCCTAAAAAAGATTACTTTGTTCAAATATATTCAATCAAATAACTAAGAACTTACCTATTTCTTTGAGCAGGACTTACGCTAGGCGCAAAGTACTTGTATTTATTTGCCAGTCTTAAGAATAACTCAATGTATTGTTTCAAAAAGTCGAAAAACCTCAGCAAAATAGATTCTACACGAAATTGTGAACCACGACCTAGAACCTCAGTAAACTGAATGCCTAAAATAATTTTTAAAAGAATCGTCAGAAAAAAAGCTCTGAACGACGAAACATACCGTAAACTCGAGCCATCTGAAATGCTTTACGTAAATACAACGTAATTCAATAAGTTTTACCTCTTTTGAATGGTCATACAACTTTTTGTAAGTCGAATTTCAAAATTATTTTTTTTACATATTGACTCGATCCTTTATGCACCCTTTTTTAGTCTCTGATACCAAAATTAAAAAAGAAATAATTAAATTTGTCTTAATTCTCCCCTCGCTTCGGAATCTAAATTATATAGTAGTGGAATAAGAAACTAAGTGAGTCTTAAAAAAAAATTTAGGATACAGCTTACAATAAAGAGTTATGGCCATTTAAAAATGACAAAACTTCTTGAACCACCAATAGGAGTCTGATGCGCCTTTAAAACACAAACCTGAGAAGTACGGACAAACACACCCAAAACGACAAATAAAGTAATATCCAACCACGCTTTCGACATGAAATGGCGGAAAATAGTGAGTCTAAAAAGTTTAGATTCACAAAACAAAAAAGTTACACTTTCACCGAGTGCCCGGAACTTTTGAATTGATAGCCTTCTTGATATAAATACTGGACAAACTTGGAAACTTCTTTTTCAGTAGAACTTGTACCAAACTAAATACGAAGTATGAAATGGTCCTACAGATGCAAAAACCTGCAAACCTGGAAAACGCGTAAGATCTCAAAGCTATTTCACGGCAAGCGACGCTCCAAACCTAGAACGATTAAGTAAATTCATTAAGAAAAACTTTCGCAAACATAATTGCATAAGCCAATAGTAATCTGACCTCTAATTGAATTCGACCATAGGGTGCTTTTGATGATTGCTTCGTCTTCAAACCTCGCACAACTAAACCGCGATGTAAGACGTGAAGAGCATAGAAATACACACCCTTGACCCTCGAAATGTTAAAAACAAAAGGAAGTTTCAAAAAAGACGCACGCTCCAGCAAGTATCCCCAAGACAAGCGAGTCGTATCATAACCCATTATAATATCTGAATCTGCGTGAATTTACCTCCAAATTGATACGCTTGTAACATACCGGGATCGTACCTAAATGCTGGATTGTCAAAGATTGGTGAAAGCTTTCACGAGAATCTTTTACCTTTGCACAACTTCACTTAGTTCATCAAATAAACGCTCTTCCGAACTGACGTATGCTAATGCATCCTGTGTGGGCATAGACTCTCTCAGTGTGTTAAGAATGATAGCACCTAAAAGAACAACTTAAATTGTTTCTGCTGTTTCAGAATAGACCCTAAACGACCTTGCATGTGATGAGAATCTTCACGACAGTTGCAAACATCCGCACTAAAAATTTACTTCAACAAACTCGAAAGCTGGAGACAACCAAGCAATGATAATAAACTTTATACTTTAAAAGTTACCTGATAGAAAAAAATACCGCGAGGACAGGATCACGCGACGGTTCAGGAACAGGCCTAATTTCTGGAGGCATTGTCAAGCACTCTAGCGACATGACCTGAAAAAGCATGATATTACAGAAAAGACGTTTTCGAAAATTACACAGAGATTATCCACATTAGAATTTATCGAACGTATAAGCCGGTCAGCCTCCTTCTGTGAGTCCGTCAAATGTTTGGCAGGAATCTTGGCAAAACCATCCAAGCGAGGAGGAAACTGCATACAAAATTTAAAAAGACTTATCTAAGTCTATCCAAAACAAACATCGCCAAAAGTGTCGCAGCCATGCCAAGTTTCGTTAATTCTTTCAGACCTCACAAATGATGTGCAGTTATCAGCAAAATGTTGGTTAATATCACTTCCGCCAACAGAAAAACCTTTATTAGGAAGACGCACTTCAAATGTTTTTGGCTCCACGATTATTGAATGAGCCCTAAACCAAATAATGTGAATAAAAGTTTTTTTCAGATGAGGTTTGTATATGAAGAAGAAATGTCTACACACCTTCTCACGCAGTTAGACTCAATATCCTCAAGATCTTCTTCACAATCAGACTGATTTTCAATGATTTCAGTCTCAACGGTTTCTTCAATCGAGTCACTTTCTGCCTAAAATAATTTTATATATTCTTCGGGCATTTCTTGTAAGATACTTCATCCAAAAGCTCATCTTCTTGAATGCCCAGAAGCTCGTTCTCTTCTGCCATGTCTAACGGAGTATCTGCTTCTTCAGAAAATTCTTTACTCCAGCGACCCTCATCTGTAATCGTGAAGCATTAAGATTAGATATATACACGGTCTTAACGTAACAGTAGAACCTTGCAATTCTTGCACGATTCTCTGGGACATCGAAAATCTCTGTGCACAATTGGAGGGGGTTTGAGTAGAAGTTTCGTCAGGCGTACATGACTTCCTAAGCCGATAGATGTTGCGTAAAGCCTGCCTCTGACATTAAAACGTTCGTTAAAAATTTAAAACTTCATTAAAAATACTTACCAGCTTAACCAAATGCTGAATTTCGCTCTCACTTTTCAATCGCGGTTCGCCAATAACTGCAAATTAAGAATCGTTTTCATACGAAGACGGGAGACAATCTATACTTCCTGGAGAATTCACATTGACTTCAGTTCCAAACGTTTCACAGCGTCTTAGCTCTTCTTGCCAGATAAATTCCAATCCCTGATTTTCCCTTTTACCTATTGAAACAGATTTAAGCTATAGTCAAGCCTCGATTTAACAATAACCCAAAAAGTCCGACCCACCGCTGGATCTGACCATTTTTTATCTCAATTTTTGACATCCTTTGCCAATTTTGATAGTGATGTCTCTAAGGTACGAAAATTTGCCAGTCGTTTTTCAAAAAGCCAGCATTATTGCCATCAAAAAGCCAAGGCTCGATAAGCCGCCACCTTTTTTGAAAAATGGGTATCGTTAAACCGAGAGTTGACTGTACTCATATTAGGTAGATAACTTACACCGCGCCGAGTTTAGCGGATTTATTATATCGTCAGTGAACACCTGAAATTGCATGGAACTTGCAATTCAAAAAACTTAACTCACGTCAAATTCAAGAATATTCGTTGAGGGTTCAAGAGGAGACCTAAAATGTTTGTTAAAACTAACTGTATAAGGCATAATTTTAGAGACTTGTCCACAAATTTCCCCAGCAACATCTGAACACCACTATAAGGAGATGACCGCTGATATAACCTCCTAATATGCACGAAATCCATGCCAGAGATTGAATAGTCAACTAAATGTTTAGCTCTTAATCAGCTGACAAAAAATCAGATGAAAGTACCGAAGAATTGCAATATGAAAGGGACATGAGCAGAAAAAGGCTGAAGCAATTCATCATCGACACATTCCTTCGAAAAAGCTATCGCACTAAGCCTAGCCAGTTTCGGATCACAAAAATTTACTCTGACGAAATATTCCTTATCAGGATAAAAACCGTAAATAGACCTTAAAAAAGTGGGACCACTGAAGAAAGACTAATTAAACAAACCTCGCCCTTTCTTCTGAGATCGCATAAATACCACCACCAAAACTTATGGGGGGAATTCCGGCCTAAAATCAAAAAGCTTAATAAAAAATTGCTAGCTCATATGGCCTGTGTGGTGGCCCACATCCCAATGTGCAGAGAATTGCGAAACAATGTTTTTTGAGACGGGAAGCAACTAAATCCAATACCTACATTTGCTTGATTAATGACGTTCTGTATAACATATACGATATGACTTCTGAGCTCGGCAGTAAGACGACTTCCAGTGCGAAAAATAATATAACTAAATAAAAGCACTTTACGCATACAATAAATTTTTTATCTTTGCACGTACGGTAATACTCCGTGAACATGAGCACAACATTTCGTTCCTAAAAAATAAATCATTTTATTTTCTCTACTTTGCACTACTAAAATTGAAACCTGAGTCTGTTATTCCGAAAATTCGTATGACTGGAACCATATCTGTTACATCAGAACCGTGCTTCAGTCGACTCAATTCATTCGGAGATTCCAAGTAATCTAAAAAGACTAAAAGTCTTGATAATCACAGCAATATCTGGAAAATTACAGTCACATAAAACATTTCGTATACGGAAGTCCGCCATCTTCGCAAACTTTTAACAGCAAACAGTGAACGTCTGAAAATAAACTGGGTACCGTACCATAATTTCTACTAATCCTCATTTGAAGATTACTCTCACGCAAAACACAATGCTAGCCTATCATCTTAGCTATTATTTTGGGTGGTAAAATAAAGGAAAGTGGGTCGAAAATAAAATGGCAAAAGCACCATTTGAAATCATAAGTGGACTTTATTATTAGATAAAATACGGTATGCGCTGCCTAAATTATTTGCCCGTTTCCCCTACTGGACCAGGACGAAATGTGCCTCTAGATGCATTTATTGATCAAAAATTGTTCGGATTCACTCGTCGCCCCTTTATGGGGGCGAAGAGTGAATTACGGGGGCGACGAGGGCTTAGAGTTGAGATGTGCACACAAGCATACCTGAGACATAAATCACTCGAAAACAAGTTCTGGACGCATGAAAATAGCATGCATGCCATGAAATTTTTTATGAGACAGGTCTCTGCAAGGAAAACTGTGTTCAAAATCTTTTTTTCCTGAGTGGGCCCTACTTAGAAATTGGCCACTTAATTGCCCCTTCCCCTCCCTTATACAGCCCTTTTCCCAATAAAATTAAATAGTCTCTTTTACAAAAGGGACTATTTCTTTTCGCTTTCCCTCCCATTGCAGCCATCAACCCATTAAAATTGTTTTTTTTTTGGCATGAGACATTTTAAAATTGTTTAAAAATTCAAACAAAACCTTTTCCTTGGTTTTTTTGGAGTATTAGTATCCCTGGTTGGACTATTAGAATCGTGCTTCATACAATGTCTTTCAATAATTGCTTACAGAAAAACTGATTAGCGTCTAAGAAGAAGTAGGTTGATTGCAATGTCCAATTTGCTAGTGATTGAATCAAAAAACTCCGTAATTTAAGTATTTTGCGACAAACAACTGCATATTTATTGTTTTAATCAATCCTCTTTATTTCCGTAAAAACTAGAAAATAATTATGTTAAACAGAAAATTTGCTCGAGGATGTTGTTTTCAAAGATAAAATGTCTTTTCCAAAAATTGAAAGCTGTTTTTCAAACTGCTCAAGCTGCTTCATAAAACCTTCGTTCGGACGGGCAACTAAAAATAAAACCGATTAGACAAATCAATTATGTGTTTACTGTACCTGGACGGACTGATTTCACCTGTTGCAAAGCTTCTGACAGCTTCTTATTCTCCAGCAGCATTATGTAGGCCTGAAAAGCAATTACTTTGAGAATGCTCTCGATAAAAAGGTACGCACAATACATAGCGTGGATGAACGAGAAATGCCGGCATTGCAGTGTACCAAACACTTAATTAGAATAATTTATAACATTTTCGGACAAGTTCTTCCTTACATTTCCACCCTGCTTTACAGCTGTTTTCATGAAAAGTATAGCCTCATCAAAGTATTGACTAAAAATAATTACAGTAAGGTCTAAAAAAACACTTTCATGAAACCTCAAGTCCTGTGTGGGACAGTCAAGAGCCTTTAGCTGTAGGTATTTGAAATGTTTAGGGAAAAAGTTTTTTACTGCCGTAGCAACATTGACTAAAATATGGTTTCAGATTAGCAGACGATAATGATTTTGCTCGCCTATATGAGTAATGCCATATTTCTTTAAAAGGGGTAATTCTTGGGCCACGTCTTGGGAACTGAAAAATAGTAATTTGTTTACAGTGAATATTTTACTTGAATACCATAGGAAGATTCCCTTGCTCACTTCCGCAACTTGTAAATCTGGATTTAGGTCGATGACAAAACCGTAACGGTGAGCCCTTTCTACCAACCTTCTGCGTCTTCTAGAACATGTTGCGGCATCTGATAAACAAGGTTTAAATATGGAAAGGCAAAGTAATGCAAAATTTAGTGCAGGGTGTTTCGTAAATTCGACACTTCTTTTTATAATTAATCTATTTTTGGTATTAAAAGATGCGCATAACACATTTTTTATGGGTTTTAATGTACCATATAAAAATAAAGAGCTGTAAGAATTACTTCGAAGCGGTTAAAAAGACACAAAATTTAAATTTTAAAAATGATCTTTCTTCGCTACCTAACCACTACCAGATCAAAAGCCTCGTCAAATGTACTGAGACATGTATTCTACGCACAACATTTGCCTTAGAGGCACCAATTCTTGCAACATAAAATACAAAAAAGTTTCAAATTTGCGAAACTACCCTAACCCAGAAATTTTACTTGAGTCGTCTCCCTTTGATGATTGTTCCACTAAGTCATCCTGAGTTTCAAAGACAACCGTAAATTCTCCATTTTCATCTTTCTCTTCTTGGACGGTTAAACCGTTTTCTAGTAATACACTAAAAATGCTAAGTATTTGTCTTTAGTTTTCTCTTGCATATATCTCTGTCGTAGGCGTATAAACAGTAATGTTAGATGTAATGAGGGAATTACATAAGACATTGAAGGTGGAAAACATAAGATTGCTTAGTTTTTTTAGTGGGCAACGGTCTTTTTGCCTGATGGGAATTTTATTCACACCTAGGCCATTTCACATTTAAATTTTCGCCCATACGGCAAAAAAGTCGTTTCTAACCAGTATTTTCAAAACTCACAGGTGCATCTCACACTCACATCGCAGTGAGGGTCACACCTCACATTCACGCTAAACTCACACTCACACTTTATGTAAGTGTGAGTGTGACTTTTGATGTGAGTGTCAGTTTAGGTGTGAGATGAGATGTGAGCCTCAAAGTGAGGTGATGTGAGAGTGAGTTTTCACTCATAGTGTGATTTTCTGCCATTGTGTGAGTTATGTATTCGGGTGTAAAATTTAAACTTTTTATCACATTTGTTGTGTTTTTTGGTTTTTTACAACGCCTATTATTAGTCCTCACCAGTTTATGTGTATGAGCTTTCATAAATCTTCATTCGATTTACAAAGATCTCACAGCTTTATATACTTAATTGATTTAGAAATTTGAAAGTGCAAAAAGACTCTGTGGATGGCTCTCTATTTTCTTGCATTTCGATTTGATGCTTTATCCATTGGTAAAACAGTTTTTCATGAAATAAATCCTTTAGTGCTTTTGTGCTTTAGTGGTAATATAGATTAGAAAAACAAGCTCATTGAATCTATTAATGAGATTTGCTTGCTTTTAAGGGAGGCCTTACACTATTGTGATGAATCATCTCTACTGCAGCGTGACTTTGTGGGTTTTTGCAAGTTTTCCACTCTTCACACAGGTGATTCAACACGGCTAAGGACAGGAAAGATTTCGGAAAAGTACAAATCCCACTTCGCAGAGTCTTCAAAATAGTCACGGATGGAGGGATTAACATGGTAATGGCTTTCCATGGTATGGTTTCGTGTATAAGAACATTCGATCATTCACCTACATTTTTTCTTATTTTAGTTAATGTGTGCCTGCAGTGGCTCTCAGAACAAGAAGAATGTGAAAAGGATGGTGAAGACACACTCAATGAATTTACCGTAATTGATTTTGTGGCACTGTCTGATGTGATTGTATTATGGTTAAACAAATAATTGACTTGCACTTACAAAGAAAGGATAGAACAGAAAGCGATGCTAAAGTCGATAAAGTTAGTTAATTAGTTAAAAGTAAAATTTATGCACAAAATTACACATAGGAGCACTAAAAACTGATGAAACTTACGCAATGACATGAAATTAACACCATGAGTGAAAACTTACTCGCACATCACCTCACTGTAAGGCTCACATCTCACATCTAAACTTACACTCACACTCACATCAAGTGTGAGTGTAAGTTTAGTGTGAGTGTGAGCCCCACTGTAAGTTAAGGGCGTGAGTATGAGATGCTACTGTGAGTTTTGAAAACAGTTTCTAACTTAATTTTTTGTAAGTAGTTCAGTTTTGTGACAAATCTAGTTCTATAAGTAATCCAGTTTTCTAAACGATCATATCCCATCCATTGGAACTTCCCTATTGGTGATAAATTGGTAAAGTTTACTTCGTCTTCACGGGTCTTAAATTTGTTGCAGCTCGCCTGAAATTTGTTGTGTTGCAAAAAGATTTTATGTTTTATTGGTTTCTTGCCTTAAGTTATCTGCAAAATTTTCCATCTAGTCAATTTAATCACCTAAGATTTAGGATAAAAATAAGTCTTTTTGCCCTTGTTGGAATATTTAGATCCTAAAAAAGTAATTATTAGATATAAATAGGTATGGTGTGATTGAGAAAATGGCACTTATACGTTCAGCAGTCTAATATTTTTTTTTTTAAGATAACTGATTTAAAGCCGATGTTACGTGCTGAACAATAGTGGTTTATGCTTCCACTTTAGTTAAGAAGACTAGAAGGCGCCGCTATGGCAATGGCGCATCATCCCTAACTGAAAGACTGAAAATGGAAGAAGAGCATCACCGTTTTTTTTAGTCATCGCCGTTTGTGGTGAGCCGTTGTGCGTGGAGTTAAGTACCTGTAGGGTAAATTAAACACCCACATATGATTATGAATTCCCATCCGTGGTGTGGATTGCTGATCCGTGGTATTGAGTTAACGCAGTCATTATAGCTCAGCTATAATGAAAGCTAGAAGAAAACAGTATAACTAAGAACACAGTGACAGTAACCAACTTTATCGAGATAAATGGCCATAATAAATTATCTAAAAGTATGAGCCGAACAAATGATTGCGGCAATTCAGAGTGACTGGAATAATATTGCTCGCAAAAAACTTGGCGCAAGTAAAAAAAACAGTTAAATTTTTACACGAAATTTTTAAGAATTTTAAAAAACCAAAAATAAACCAAAAATCAAGAAAATATAACTCCAAAAAAAAATTTTTGCGACAAAAAAATCTCCATTAGACAGAAGCATAATTACGCCTGTTTTATCTCTTAACTAGCTACCAATTTAGTCAGAAACGGAATCTTGGAAAATAAAAGACTAGGAAAACACCTACAAATGTAATTTTTCACATGACAGAAGCAGAGAAACAAATTTATATCATAAAGACACAAAAGGACAAAATAAATATGTTACCACTGTGTGGATTTGAACTTAAGAAGCTAAAGAACCATAAATCCAACGCTTTACCGTCACACCAAAAAGTGAAAAGGATCCGTTCGAGAGTCTTGAAAATACAGTCGACGCCCGATATAACGATCACCCCAAAAAGTTCGATCCACAGCTGGATCCGACCATTTTTTGGTTCGATTTTTGGTATCTTTTGCCAATTTCGATATTGATGTCTCTAAAGCAAAAAATTGTGAGGGTTCTGAATTTGCCAGTCGTTTATACCACTCAACAATTTCGCCTTTTAAAAAGAGAAGACTCGATACAGCGATTATCCTTTTTCAAAAATAGATGATCGTTATAGAGAGGTTTGTCTTTTTTAAGGTGAAATTGTTGAGTTGTCTAAAAACGAACGGCAAATTCAGAATCCTTACGATTTTTTTCCTTAGAGATATCAATGTTAAAATGGGCAAAATATTTCAAAATTTGAGGTGAAAAAATGGTCGGACCCAGCTGTGGATCCAACTTTTTGGGTGATCGTAATACAGTGGTTCAACTGTATGTAGAGTTGTCGAGCGCTGGATATTTTCGAGCCGAGCGCTCGGCTCGACAACTCTAAAAATACCGTATTTACTCTATTAAGCGGGCACCCTCTAATAAGCGGGCACCCTAGCTAATGAATTTGCAGCTCTTCCTGAGTCGTTTGAGATCTATCTCATCGTGTTTCCCAATAAAATTTGAATTATGATACGAGAAAAGGCCGAAAATTAAGCGGGCACCCTTTAATGAGCGCGCACCCTCTAATAAGCGAACCCCCTAGCAAAGGGTCGAAAAATAAGCGGGCATGCCCGCTTAATAGAGTAAATACGGTATGTGTATAATGAGAGCTGCGATTTTTAGAGGCCAAAGTGTAAATAGTAAGTTGTAAAATTCTAACGCAAAAAACGCAAATAGCTAACGAAAATATGTTTTAAAAATTTTTGGAATGCTTCGTGGTAAGATGAAATCGAGAGAAGAACTGTAGCACTCTTCTAATTTCGTTTCAAAAATTTATGCCGTTATATTGTGATCTGCACAAAATTTTTCGTTTTTATGGGCGTCAAAAAGATTCAGCCTTGAGATAGCCTTTTTATCGTTGCGTTATGAACGTTATAAATCCTTGTTGTTTCCAGATAAAATTTGATCGACGAATATGACTCAGAAGACAGCTGCCGTTGTTGGACCGAAGCAATCTGCATTCAAAGACAAGGACAAACCAGAAAGTGTTCGATCGTCTAATATTGTTGCCGCTAAGTCAGTTGCTGATGCTGTTCGTACTTCTCTTGGTCCGCGAGGAATGGATAAGATGATCCAAGCGAGCAATGGTGAAGTGACTATTACGAACGATGGAGCTACTATTCTTAATCAGATGTCTGTTATTCATCCGACTGCCAAGATGGTAGGAATTTGACCTCTTGTTTTCAAATTATTTTGTAGTTGCTCCACAACTTTTATATACCTTCCTCTTTTAATCTACCTTCCCCCTTTAAGAGGTTCATGTTAGCCTGTTTTCGTCACTTTATTTTTTACGATTTCTTGGCGTACAACCATCTAAACATAAATAAACATAGCTTTGTTTCTGTGGTGCACTTTTAAGTGTTTGCAAGTTAAAAGATTGGGAGAACTTAGGTTTCGAAAATATATTGCTACAAAGTGTGGTGTTCATTTCAGTTAATAAGCATTATACTGTAGTATTTTTCTTTAGTTGGTTGAGTTGAGTAAAGCACAAGATATTGAGGCGGGGGATGGCACCACTACTGTTGTGATTATCGCTGGCTCACTGCTAGACGCTGCTGAGAAACTTCTGGCTAAAGGTCATTGTGTTTCTTTCATTTTTTGGGTTAAATTTTTAGAGAGTTTTGATTTTTAGGAATTCATCCAACGACCATCTCCGAGTCCTTCCAAAGAGCCGCTGCTGAGTCTGAAAAGATACTTGAGGAAATGGCTTCACCGCTTGATTTGAAGAACGATGATGAGTTGATCAAGCTGGCTACCACAAGTTTGAATTCTAAAGTAGGCTAACTATAGTTGGCCTTGTCTTGGATCAAATTTACTTCTAGGTTGTTTCACAACATTCGTGGCTTCTCGCTCCCATGGCTGTTAAAGCTGGTAAGCACTGCCATCTCCTGTCTTGCTTTGGTCTTTTATCATTTTTCTTTTTCAGTGAAGACAATTATCGATCCGCTTAACGACCATAACGTGAATCTGAAAATGATCAAAGTGGTTCAAAAACTTGGGGAAACGGTTGAAGAATCTCAGGTACAATTTGCTAATGTTTTTATGTCGCACTACCTTTTTGCGAGGCTTACATTCCTGCAAAATCCCTTTATTACCGTTTTCATGTAAAAGACATTTGCAGCTTATTGAAGGTGCCTTGATCGAACAGAAGTCTATGGGTCATGGTGGCCCGACACGTGTGGAGAAGGCTAAAATTGGTCTTATTCAGTTCCAAATTTCGCCGCCAAAGACAAACGTATTTTTTTTTTGTTAGAATCAGAGCTTTTTCACACGCTGTTTTGTAGATGGAGAATCAAGTCGTCATCTCTGATTATGCGCAAATGGATAGAGCTTTGAAGGAAGAACGTAGTTACATTCTAGATCTTTGCAAACAAATTAAGAAGGCCGGCTGCAATGTTTTGCTTATTCAAAAGTCTATTTTGAGGTATAGTTGTTTTTTCTCGTATTTTGGGGTTATGATGACTTTAAGAGACGCCATCACTGAAATTGCGTTGCACTTTTTTGCCAAGATGAAGATCATGGTTATTAAAGACATCGAGCGTGACGATATCGAATTCTACTCTAAAGTAAGTTCTAGTATAGTTTGCCTCTTATTTCCTGTGCTTCTAACTCTCTATATCTTTCCAGATTCTCGGGTGTCGACCAGTGGCGTCGGTCGACCATTTCGTTTCAGAGTCTCTAGGTACGGCAGAACTTGTGGAGGAAATCTATACCTCAGGTGACGAAAAAGTGGTCAAGGTGTCTTCTGCATGTGTAAGCCATTTGATTCTAATGTGGTTTGGCATTTTTAGGTTACGGGGTTGAAAAACAGCGGACAAGCCGTATCTATCCTTCTGCGTGGCTCGAGCAAGTTGGTTCTGGAGGAAGCTGAGAGATCCTTGCACGATGCTCTGTGCGTAATTCGTTGTTTGGTGAAGAAACGCGCTCTTCTCCCTGGTAATAATTCCGGAAACGTACAAAATTTGCTTGCCCCTAATTTGCTTAAGAAAAAATTTATAAAGTTTGCCCACAGCCAATTCATCGTGCGTTAAACAAAAATTTTATTTTTCACTTTTAATTTCCATAGCTCACTTTAATAAGCTAATATGGGATTAGACAAAATACAGTTTATACAAACATAACCTAGTAAAGAACACAGCCTCACACACTATTTCATAATTTTATTGCCTGAAATGAATCAAAATTTTACCGCGAAATTTTTATGGGTGGTTATCGTCCACCTGGTTTACCTACTTTCAGATGGTTTGGGTATCCTTCAGCTATTTTATTTTTAAAAGAGCGTTTGTCTCCTAAAGAGAATATCTTGTTTCAAAGAGGTCCTTTTTCGTATAGAGTATCCCACATCAATAGCAGCCACACATTTTTGGGCGTACAGCAAAGGTTTGTGTATAGGATAGCTGCAGTTGATGCATAAATAAACGTACAGAATTACGGTTTGTACGCAGAAAATTTGCTGAAAGGTGATCAAGGCACAACTTTTGCGTAAATTCGTGTAGATGAATTGACTGGCGACGAATTTATTTAGTTTTAATTCATATTGTGAGCAGATTTTGTCACTTACCAAGAAAATTCTGAAACATGCTCAAGAAAAATTTTTTATTTCGTGTAGGTGGTGGCGCTCCCGAGATGGAAGTCGCTGTTTGTTTGCGTAAACTTGCTCAGACCAAGGAGGGGGCTGAACAATATTGCTGGAAAGTGAGTAGTCTCGCAGTGTGACCTTGCTGACAGTTTTTTTATTTGGTTTTAAGGCTTTTGCTGATGCTCTTGAGCTGATTCCGTACACCCTTGCCGAAAATGCTGGCCTTTCGCCAATTGAGACCGTGACTGATCTTCGCAGTGAGCATGCGAAGGGAAACAAAGATTTCGGAGTGAATGTCAGAAAGGTGGAAATGGGCTAAAATTTTTTTATTGCAGTGTCGGATATTTTAGGGAATCGTTACTAACATCCATGAGGAAAATGTGGTGCAGCCGTTGTTGGTCACTTCGTTTGCTATAAAGCAGGCTGCGGAGTGTGTTCGAAGCATTCTAAAAATTGATGACATTGTGAGTGATTCTCTTTATTAAGATTTGCATTATATTATTTGCAGGTGTTGGCTATTCGCTAATAAGACTATTGTTTGAAAAGGCTCGCTAAGCTCCTTATTTTGTTGACCCTCGTCCTAGTTAAAAATCTCTTTTGTTATTGGATGCTATCAGTTTGCTTCTGTTGCGATTTGACATAAAAGCTTTATTTGGAAATTATTTTTCGCAGGGGTGCGTGCGTTTAGTTTTTTTTTTGCCGTAGTTCAGTCAGAGAGACACGGTAGGGGGCATTAGGAAGGACACAAAATTTAAAAAATGGGCTTGAGTGTAGAATCCGGCTGGATTTGTCGGGAGCAGGAAATAGCTTCTTTGTCATGCTTTTAAACCCCATTTTCATGAGAAAACCGCCTATTTCAAGGTTTTTGAGCACAAAGATTTTATTTGACTCACGATGTGGTGTCATGATTAGGTATTCACATTAACAAAAATTATTCTAACAAAAAGGGCCGTATACTAGTTCGTATTTTTCATTTTTGGATTCAGTATTTCCCGCAAATTTTTGATTCGTAAAAAAACATTTCGAAAATGGGATGTTTCGCAAAAAAGTAATTGGAAGAACAGGAGTTTCTCAAAATAGCTTTTCGAATTCGTAATCTTGCGCAAAACTTTTATTCGAAGACAGCGGCTTTCGCAAAAAGGAGCTTTCGTGACTTGTAAAATTAATTACAAATCTACAAAAGCAATAGATATGAAAACCTCTTTAAGCATGAAGATCAAGAATAGGCAAAAAAATACAGTAGTGTAATATTCAACAGATAAACAGGGGCCGAAATATCAATCGAAATATAAAGTTTGCTAAAACCGTCTTCGCCATCTTCGAAAAAAAATTTCGCGAAAACTCCGTTTTTCGAAATTCTCGTTTTCGAAAACTACCGTTTTTGAAACACTTTTCGCCAAAACGTCATTTTGCCAATTTGAACGTTTGCCAAAAATATTTTTGCGAGCCCAACAGTTGCGAGATTAGCAGATTTCGAAATCTAAAATTACCAACTAGTATAAGCCAACAAAAAGACATTCTGACAGATTCATTTTGACATAAATTGTTTTCGAATAAATTGTTAAAACACAAAGAGCCGTAGTAAATGAATGGTAGCACCTGCCACTGTGGTACCGATGACTATCAATTTGTAGTAAATGAGTGGTGGCAAATGCGCCACCAAAGATTGGGGCAGGCACCGTCAATACACAAATGTCGTTATTTTGAAATGAATAATTATCAGTGTTGGGGTGCGGGACGGAAATTCCACGGGAATTGCCCTTAAAAAAAAAAGATTTTGAACATAGCTTAGTCCACTGGGCTACCACCCATGGTAAAAATTTGCCTTGGTCCTCCCTGTGGTTTTTTACCCTTACCTTTACCTCTACCTCTATCTCTATTTAGAGTGAGTACGGGCAGAGGCAAGGGTAAAAGGTAAGGGTAAAAGTTAGAGGTAAAGGTAAGGGTAAAAACAGGGTGAGTACGGGCCCTGATCAGTGTTTTCCTAAATGAAATGAAATTTCATTTAAAATGGCTAAAATGAAATGACTTTAGAATGAAATGAAATTTGTTAGATGAAATGAAATTAAATGAAATGGCTAAAATGAAATGAAACTTATAATGAAATGAAATCTGAAAATGAAACGACGCAAAGTGAAATGAAATAGCTAAAGTGAAATGACTTCAAAATGAAATGAAATATCATTTCATTTTTCATTTCACTTTAGCTATTTCATTTAAACTAAAATGAAATTTCATTTTAAAGTGAAATTTCATTTAAGCCAGAAGTCAAAGAAAACCTCTTCTTCTGTTGGGTTTTCAACTCAACCTTGATTCTAATTTCTTTGTTCATGGCTTAAAGGATCGTTTAGAGTTTTTAATAATCCACTAATATGGATTTTTAACATTTCACTGTTTTTTAAGCTGAGTTTGTATGATGTTTTATTATTCTCAAGTCGTGAGCAAAGTCACTTGAAAAGTAATCGTGAAACCACCAAAGTTAGTTTCCTCGTCAAAAAAAATACCCATAGTGTATGCCATTTGCAAAAAAAAATTCATGAAATAAATATTAGATTCTAAATGAAATGTCACATGAAATTTCACTTTAACTAAAATGAAATGAAATTTAAAATGAAAGTTAATTTTATTTAAAGTGAAATGAAATAAAATTTAAAGTGAAATTTCATTTCACTTTAAATAAAATGAAATTTCATTTTAAATTTCATTTCACTTGACTCAAAATGAAATTTTTCATCTGAAATTTTTCTATGTGAAATATATCATTTTAGGTTAAATGAAATGAAATTCATAGTGAAATTTCATTTCATTCTGATTTCAATTTCATTTAGGAAAACACTGGCCCTGATATCAAAAAGTAGGCATTCAAATGCAGAACGAGAGTCAAAAACAAATTCTGATTTTGAAAATTTCAAAATTTCATACTGCCTTTCATTCTGCTTCTGATTATTGGAAACACTGATTACATATAAAAGTTTTTGTTTTTTTTCAGATAAATTATAATAATCTTTCATTTCTTGGGGATCTATGATTTCCGCTTGATTTGTGTTTAATTTTTGCTCCTTAATGTTACAGTTATTAATATTTTTAACAAACGGCTCCGAAAAGATACGGCTGAGATGAAATGGTGAAGACTTTTTTGCAGAACAGCTAACACCGTTAAAAACTGGCTCTAAAGAGACCCGGCTGAGATAGGTAAGAGAAAATCTATCATTACTCTTCTTGATATCACCATAGCCAGTCTTCTTGTGTGTCCTCGCCGTGGTCTCTCCGTAAGTGTCGTCCTTGAGGCCTCCATCTTCTTGTGCATCCTCGCAATCTTCATAAGATGGTAAAACCATGTTCATTGCCCGTATTTGGCTTTTTGACGAGTTTTCTTGATATGTAGGAAATTTGAACGAGGAAACTGGCTACCACCTAGTATAACCCGCATCTAAAACTAGCCGTTTACCTATTTTAAGTGGTAGCTTACTTTACAAAGATTTCTAATTTTCTGAACAAAACACTGAAAATATTTGCTTACTACAGGAATGATGGCACATTTGCGCCACACTATAGAATAGGAAAAGAGCAGTGATTGGCGAGTAAACATTGGTGAGTAAATAGCATCTTTTTTACATAAACAATCGTGTATAACAACACTTTATATAAATATGGCACCCGAATTATACGATTTTACTGTTCTCTATCCATCTTCATCTGCAATTACTGAAAAAATGTTGGGCATTTCTTTTGAACGAGCTAATCTTGAGGATGGCATTTGTTTCATAGTAGGCAAATCGATCGAACAACACTTCTCTATAAGGAGTACATTTTACAAGGCATAATCGAGTGTCTGCAAAAATACAAACCAAGCAAACGGAAGTTATTATTCTTCATGGCAGGCAACACGTTAACTGCATCCATTGATCGGTTAATGGACTGTTTCTTAAATCCCACTTCTTTGTCTTTATTAGCACTTGAATAGTTTTTGGAGGACAAGTTTTGGCTGCTATTAAGTATATAATTGGAATTGCACGTTGATGAAGATGAGCACTGGGAATCCTATTTGAAAAACACTCGTTTTCTTTTAGTCGTAACAGCATATAATCACCTTTCTGAGTAGATTATCTGCACTGTCCGAGTAGTTCCCTGTAAATTTACGCTCGATATACTCAGTCAACATTTTGAAAGAAAGAACCATTTTACTCACGTTGAGGAAAAGGTGATGCAGAATGAGAGCTGTTTTCATTGGTTTCCTTCTGCCCCTTTTGCGCTTGATACAGATCCATCCATTGGTTCATAACAGCAGGGTCAGCACAGTCGTTGTAAAAGAGAAAATTGCCTGAAAAGCTTGATGTCTTAGAAGCTTACTTGAGTCAAAAATGGTGACTTAAGTCTGTAGAGCTGGAGGAGCCTAACTGTATTCCAATGCCGCCGAAACTGTTTATATTTAGCTAGAAGCATTATAATTATGGTAACAAAAAATACATGCATTCTTACAGCAAAGTTTTCGTCACTATTTGCAAAATTTGTAGTTGGCGGACGGCTCAGTTCATCATTGTTGTAAAGCTCTAAATTGATAGAATGTTCGAGACGTAATTAACTGAACAATGACCCCCCTCCCCACACCAAAACTTCCCAACACTACCTCCATGAGAAAAATTACCCAACGAGAAAACTGCACAGTGGTTATAACTCTCCATTGATTGTGGCTCCCCCAAAATTCCTCTAGTAAGGCTATCGACTTTAAGGGTCTGCATTTCAGCGCAGAAAGAAACTTTTGCGTTTTTGTTTTCCCCACTTTCTTAACTTCTATTGGCTCTACCAGTTCTCTTTTTCGATTTTGGTTGAATTCCCGAAATTTCGGAGATCCACTCAAAATTTTCCAATTATTGGGGTTTTAAAAGTGAAGGTTTGAGACCTTATTAGAGAAAATACGGTAAAGACTTCCTTTCTTTTCTCGATTTTTTGTGCTGAAAACAACTTCAGCAGGACTTAACTCAACATAAAATCACGCATTTGGAATATATTGGGGTGTCAAAACCGACGGAGTTTTTCTCATTGAGAGCTTTTTCCTTTGCTGAACTTGTGGGAAGTCGATTGCGTGTCAAATACATTTTAGTCAACTGTTTAAATTTTTTTAAAACATGCCTTCAGGGAATGAACCAATGTAGGGCGTAGAACGCGCTTCTCTCAGGTTCGGATTCATACAATAATAAATAGTTTTTTAATTAAATTGTTCTAAAATAAATTAATTGCCACAAGAGAATATAATAATTACAATACAGTCAACCCTCGATTTAACGACCTCTTTGGGGACTGACTCAAGGGAATCGTTAAATCGAATGGTCACAGGTACTTTCAGGTATTTTTAAGATACTTTCCTATAAAACCAACCAAATTGGCTTTAGGGGTCGTTAATTTATGCATTCATAAACATTTATAAATTCAATATCAAAGGGAGAAAACAAATGGCTCAAATTGAAATCTCCCGTCAAATTTGTAAAACTTAATTATTTCAGCTGTCTCTTAATAAACTTTTCTAATTTTTGTTCAGCCTGTAGCCCTGAATCTCTTCTTCCCAATGAGGTATTAACTGACTCGATGTGGGTGGAGAAAGTTGGAGAAAAAGGTACTTGAATGAAGCAAAAGGTATTTTCATTCTAAGACCTCAATTTCCAAGTCTTTCCACCAACACTAAGTCAGTATACCTCATTGGGAAGAGTAGATCTAGGGCTACAGGCTTACAAATAAATTAGAAGAAAAGTAGTTGAAAAACAGTCGACATAATCGAGTTTCAATAATGTGACGAGAAAAACACATATTTTGACGGAGAATTTCGTAAACAGTCAAGATAATAGATGTAACGGAAAAACCAACACAATAATAAATAAGAAGGAGTAAATTATATCTTTTGTGAAATTTACTTCGCCCACCTCCCGTTGAGCAAAAAAGAGGAAAAGATTAATTTGTTTCTCCTACTTCACCCTCTCTTCCTCGAGTAAATAATCAATGGCGCGTGCTTAGTGGAATGTAAAGTTTTCAAATGTATTTTGATGAACAATAAAAAAAAATACTCAAGAGCAATGCCGAAAGTTAAGACAGCAAAAAAAGCTCACAAAGTCCAATTTTTCGTGTGTTTGAAGAAATCGTCTTTTGCTCCAAAACAAATAGTCTAAATTTTTTGGGCAAACTTTTTATTGAGTTGACTCTCTAAAGAATTTGCCTTGAGGACCACAGCAGTAAACCCAACTAAGGTTTAGGTCTTAATCTCAATGTAGGCCAGTGTAGGCGAGCAAGATATTTGGCTTTACTGTATTATACCCCCTGTCTATACAGCCCTTCATCCCTTTAAAAATGATGAAAAAATGCTTCTTATATGGTCAATGTGCCTAAAAAAACCCAAGTACCGTATTCTCTCTAGTAGAACCCCCCTAGTTCAAAATCGTGTTTTTGGCCTACTTTTGGCAAACAAGTCTTAAGCAAGTTACCACCCAATTTATAGCTAAAACAATAAGCTACAATTTGAGTGGTAACTTGCTTGGGAGTTGTCTCCAAAAAGTAGGTCGAAAACACTATGCCAAAAACACGATTTTGAATTAGGGGGGGGGGGTGTGGTTCTATTAGAGAGAATACGGTACTTTTTTTTTTTTGGATGGGGGTGATATAATACAGCAGTACCGATGTTTTTGTTTTCACTCTTGGCTAAAAAATTCTGGCTCTATTCTCTGTAGTTGCTGTCGTCTATAGTTCTGGCCTTAGATAATCTTCTGTTTTGTTCTAATTTTCAGCCTTGGTGAGCCTATGTCAGCCAAGTGCTTTTCATTTATATTGTGATAACAAAAGATGCTAACCAGATTTAAAAACTACTGCTGTGAGCTACGAACCCATTGATATTTGTATACAATCGAGGACCAGAACACTGTTTGGAAAAAAGGGAGGTGAGGTAGTAGTGTACACTGTACTATGGTCACTTTTTCTTAATTTTTTACATTTTTGAATTTTTACCAAAAATTATGATACAAAGAATAGAAAATTTTCTTAAAGCTATGCATTCTCTGCCAAAATTATAAAAACAGTCGGGAAGACACATCATGAAGATTTCAGAAATGACATCACTACAGTCGAGTCTCGATCTAGCGTATATCTTGATTTAGTGTCTATTTTTTCCGGTCACCACCGCCTAAACTAAATCGAGACTCAACTGTATTTAGCAAACAACCCAACCAAAATAACTAAGAAAATGTTTTAAAAGTAGTGGCGTCAAAAAATTTTGCTGAGAAAGTAGTTCAATCCACAAATGGTTAAAGAAATAGAAGCAGAAGACTGAAAATAAACTTGCATAAAATACTTCTAGCACACACTGCAATGCCACTCTAAAGCAATTAAGTCGTAATTTCATAGAGAAAGGGCGAATAATAGCACTCAGTAGCTAGCACCAGTCGGTTTTCAAAAGAGGGGAAATTGAAAGTCCATCCAAACATAGTAAAAAAATAAGTAGAAGGAGTGGAAATGTGTGCTCGCTTTATACTCCTTTTTTAACCAGCATTTGTTTTGGCAGCAGTCACTAGTGACTAGAGAAAAGAGTCTTAAGTCCCCAAGGAAAAGGGATTCCAACCAAAAATTAGTGATGTTATGTGGCATTTCTATATTGTCTAGCATTGTTGTTCACCAAATTTTCGATCACATTTCTGTCAACATTGTTGATCATCGTCTTTTTGGTGATGCTTTTAGTAGTGTCTGTTCTTATCTTTGTTACATGCGAAAAAAGGTTTATGGGTAGTCTAGCCATGTTTCGTAAACTTTGTTTTGTGGTTGATGGTAGAGCATTTGACACTACAACGATGGAAAAATGTTGAATACCGTATTTACTCTAATAAGCACCTTAAATTCAAAAAAATGTGTTTGTGGCATTGTGTTTTTGACCTGTGTTCTGTTGGTGTCTTCTGGGCATGTTATATACCAAAATGTAGCTTATAATCTAGGCTACATTTTGGTACATAACATGCCCAGAAGACACCAGCAGAACACAGGTCAAAAACACAATGCCACAAACACATTTTTTTGAATTTAAGGTGCCCGCTTATTAGTAGAGAACGGATTTATATGGACGGAAAAATGTAAAATATGGCCATATATATGGCCAAAAATTTGGCAAAATATGGCCAAAATATGGAAATTTTTAAAAAATATGGAGTAATATGGACACATAAAATTCGATGTATTGAATAAAAACCTTTGTTGAACAACAAAATCTACTTTTCAGCTTCACAATTACATATCATATACATTTCAAGGTGTTCTGACGTAATATTAGTTCTTTTTTCGGTAAGCAAGTTCTTGTAGACATTAAACGAGCGCTCTACATCGCAAGAACTTTTGACATCTCGCTTAAAAAATCAAAAATATGGAGAAAAATATGGAAAAATTGTAAAAAAGGCCAAAATATGGAAAAAATACAGTCAAACCTCGATATAACGAACCCCTGGGGACCATCGAAAATGTTCGTTATATCGAAGGTTTCGTTATATCGGGGGTCCGTTATATCAAGATTTGACTGCGTAACAAACCCTTGAGGACCAGGCAAACTGTTCGTTATATCGAGGGTTTCGTTATATCGGGGGTTCGTTATATCGAGGTTTGACTGTATGGCCAAAATGGCAAAATATGGAAGTTTCCATAAAATATGGAAAATATGGATTTTTTTTTCGCGCTTTTTAATCAGAAACCGCCACAAAGCGTGTTTTTATATCGTATTTAAGCCAAAAAAAGTCTTAGAAAAAATATGGAAATCCATATAAATCTGCTCTCTATTAGAGTAAATACGTTATGTGCAAAGAACAATTGGGCAGTAAATTATTATTCATCATTACATTTATTTATTTTCTATTTTGAGGGATATTCTATGCCGAACTAGAAAGGGGGTTTCAGGCAGTGATGTGAGCTTAAAATATACTTCAATTATTTTGGAATTTTTGACTAACCAAATGCTTTGAGCATGATCCTTAGTCAACACACAATTATTGACTAAACGTTTACATTTTGTGTAGTGGGTAGTACTATTCCAGGACCAATATGGCTCTGGGGAAAAGATACTCTAAAATTGAAAGCACTTTATAAAACGGTAATTCACTCCTGTCAAACCTTCTTTAAATCAAGGGGTGGGGCCTTATTAGAGAAAATACGGTATTCAAATCTGTGGAATATGCGTAGGTGGTGGCGGGTATGCCTCTATAAGAAAGGAATGTGCCAAAATGTGCGTAAAGTAAGGTTTTTATGTCATATTTGTATAAAAGATTAAATTTAAAATTTGTACAACAGTTGATGTTAGTAAAATAAAAAAGACTTGAAGAAAAACATCTATAAAACCTGTTATGGATCAATTAAAAGATTCGTCCATATGACAGATTTGCAAGTTTGACCGTGCAAAAATCAACAACTACTCCAAGGAAGACTGAATGAATAACCAGTGAAAGTGAGGCGGTCATCCAGACTCTCAGACTCATTCAGTTGATCGGACATATACAGGGTGCTTCGAAAATTCCTGCCACTTTTTTGAATAGTTACCTTATGGTCTAACTCCTACCTTGTTCCATGGCTTAGATTAAAAGGTTTCAAAGCACCAAGCGAGACCAAGCAAGAATTGTGATTTTGACTTTATAAATGATACAAATAACTTTTGTAAGGAGCTCCAATGAACGCAAAAGTCCTTTCGCTAAAAGGTTATAGTTATCGAAAGTGGGAGAAATTCTCGAAAGAGCCTGTGTGTCCATAACATGCTCACATTTATTCTTTAAAAACCAAATTCTCAAGTTAAAGCTCAGAGCTTGCGTTGTGCAGGTTTGCAAATTGCCTATGCGCAAGCTCGAAAATCTTAAAAGACATCAGATCCAGGCTGTGGAAACAATTAAACAACAAAGCAAACTTGTTTCCCAGTTGAAAGATTGCCCTCTCGTTGGTAGAGAGATCAATGACGGCTGAGACAAATTGCCGAGGAAGACAACTATCAGCCAGCCAAACACACCCACTCATCCACTGCCAAATAGCTATCCAGTCCAAATGTCTTCTTGGGTTGTGGATGCGTTGAGAAAATGAGGAAGAATGAAAAAAGAAAATAAAGGATCGCCTCTGTGGGAGTGGGGACAACAGCCACACATCTATTGGCTCGCTGTTCATTGCTGAACACATCACTTCTTCTACTTGATCAATATATTCAGTTCGTCTGTTTGCTGCTGGCATATTTTTTGCATTTTGAGTGAAGATGGCAAGTGAAACCACAGGTTTCTGGTTGTTTGAAGGACTGGTGAGTGAAGATTGTAAGAGTTTGTGAATGAGAGCGGTTATTGATTGAAATCGTTTTAGGAAGAAGAACCCTATGGATTACTGCCCCTCGTAAACTTTTAAAATTTCTTTTCGGCGGAAAAGTGATAAAAACATGAAATGAAAAAATGGCTGTACACCATAATTTACGCGGAAATTTGTTACGCCACAAAAATTTGCATATACTCATTTACAATACTCATTTTTGAAAGGATTTCTTTATTCTGAGGCACTACAGTAGGCAAAAAGATCTCAGGCATCCAAATCTGAAAACAGAATTTCAAGAAGAGGCTTGGTTGTTGGGATGTGATCAAAACTAGGAGAAAAAAGGATAAAAACTAAGTTTGCGGCTGGCTATGATCATATCTCAGCAATAGAGCCTCTTTTTGTAATTCTGTTTTCAGATTTGGATTCTTAAGGTCTTTTTGCCTACCGGGGTGTGTCAGAATAAAGAAAATTGTTTCAAAAATGAGTACTGTAAACGAGTATATGAAAATTTTTGTGGCGTAACAAAGTGAGTGCGTAACAAATGTAACTCGTAAAAAATTTCCACATAAGTTATGGTGTACAGCCGAAAAAATTTGAAGACTATACCTTTGCGTTGATTTGCGGCTGGCGGGCAATGGTCTACCGTAAGCCTTGATCAGGTGCTAAAAGACAGTAATTGGAGTCAGAAAATACATTACCGTATTTTCTCTAATAAGACCATCCCCTTGATTCAAATCGTGCTCTGAGCGTTGTATTTTTGACCCACTTGTTGCAGATGGTATAATGATAGTTGATTATGGCTTTTAAAATGTATTTTCCCTGTTTGGGTTTGTCTTGCGAGGAAAGTGTACAAGTTTAGGTGGTTATCCATGCATCAACCAAGTGGATATCCGCTTGGTGTAATTTTTTTCTTACTTTGAGGCTTTCAAAACCTCTTTTCTTACTAATTAGATTATTTTAAAGAAGGTTTGACAGGGATAAATTACCCTTTATAGGCATTTTTTAATTTTTCGTAATTTTGCTCAAAAAACCTTCAACATCTACCAATCTTCTTTCAAATACTATCTAATTAGTGGCACACCCCGACACTGGAACAAATAGATTCTGGAACAATTTGATTCTAGAGCAAATTGTATTGAAACAAATTGCTTTTGAAAAAATTGGTTTTTAGTGAACAGGTTTCTGAAATAATATGTTTTTGCATTTATTTGACGTATTCAATATATTATATATGCATAGGGTCGAGTCGAATGTTGAAAGATATCGACTTTTCGACGTGAAAAGTCGAAATCGACGCAACCCTATATATGCATTTAAACATTGCAGTTTATTTTTTTACATTTATATCACAGTTATCCATGCACTTATTATTCAGCGGTTTAGCTTCATCGGCGTGCTTTGGAGTCAAATAACTTCAAACAAAGTCAGATAGTTGTAAAGCACAATAGTGACAAAAAAACTGAATACACAACCAATTATTTCCACAATTATTTGTTTCCCAATTTGCTCTAAAATCAATTTGTTTCAGAATCTATTTGTTTCAGAATCTATCGTTTTCAGAATAATTTGTTCCAATATCGGGGTGTGCTTAATTAGTACAGAAGAAAGGAAAAGAGCCTAAAAATAGTAATAAAAAATTTCATGAGGTGGGCATCCACTTGGTCTGCTTAGTGCATAGCTAGATAGTGTAATTATTATTATTATTTTATATTATTTTTTTCCAATTCGAGTATTACGAAGAATATTTTTGATGTCGAAGGGTTTTTCGAGCAAAATTACAAAGAGTGAAAAATAAACCATAAAACGGTAATTCACCCTGTCAAGCCTTCTTTAAAATACTCTAATTAGTGTAGGAAAAGAAGTTTCGGAACTTAAAAATGGAAAAATAGATCAAGTGGACATTTCAATACAGAAATTAGACATTCACATTCATCAGAAAGACACTCAAATATTTGATGTAAGTTATCCTAAAAAAATATCCTGCAAAAAATCAAAGGGGTACTTGTGCACTTGGTATAAAAACCTAGATTAAACAGGGTATACGCTGAGTCTCGGCTAACCTACGCTGGTCTACCCTAAGTCTAAGGCCTAGTTGTTTGCCCAAATCTTTTTAGGTTCTAAAAATACTTTAAAAAGCCAATTGCATAAGTGCCCAACGGGGTATGTTCTTAAAGGGGTATTTGGACGCTTTGCGGTTGGAGACATTAATCAGATTTTCCACAACTATTACAACTCAAAACCACTAACAGGAGTAAAAAGCTTTTAAAAATTTGATTGCATTCCCGTTGGCACTGAAATTAAGCACCAACAATGAATAGAAGAAGATCAAACAGGAGAAAAATTCGTATGATGCAAGAAAAAGTAAATCTAATGCAATGGAAAGGACTTTTTTTTCAAAATGCCCGAATTGTCATAAGCTGGACATATTGCAGGGCATATGCCCATTAGTCAACCCTAGGTGTACTCCAGGAGTAAAATTCTTATTGCGAAGTTTAAAAGAAACGTAGGAAAAACAATGCCAAACTTTTTTTTCATCCAACTATCAGCATTTTAAGAGGGTATTTTAGGTAAATTTATCAGCAAAAGGAACTGCAACTTCCACTAAACAGGTGGAGAGAATTGGCAGCTATCAGTGGAATTTGGAGGAAGATGAGCCTGTGATTATTGTAAGCATGTGTCATGGTGCATTAATCGCGTGCAAAATTTTTTTTTCAACTTATAGATCCCTGGCTTGGTATTTTTTATAGAAAAGCACGGTGAAGGTAATGATTCTAAATATTATGCATGTTCAGCCTCCAGAGAGCTTCTATTGGCCAGGTGGCCGGCTATCCCAAGATCATGTAAGTTAAGCTTTAGCTGATACATTTTCCACATCTAAACACTTTTGTGATGGTTAAGGGTGTTCTAGTCTACGACGTCAACCACTTGAAAGTGAAAAATGGTACATTGGATCCTTTGATTTTAGCGGGTTTTGTTTTTCCTTTTTTCTGTAATACAATCTTGCTAACTTTTCCTGTATTTAGCACACCATTTGGGTGTAAAGCGCAAGAAAGAGATCAACTTCAACGATTTCGACTTTATTACAGATGCTGTTAACCTGCAAAAACTGTTTGCGTTTGCTCAAGAAGCGGGAGAAGGCAAGCTAGTAGTAGCTACTTCAATTTGCGAAAAGTAAAAGTTACTGGTTTTTCAGGGCTTTTCCGAATCGACTGTGAGCGTGTTGGCAAGACTGTCTTGCTTAGCAGGTTCATCACAAATTTTATGCCCCTTCATCTTATTAATTTGTTTTCTTGTTCTTAGAATGGAAGCATCTGACTTAATGGAGATTGGCCATGTGACCTTTGATCAGGTTAATTTTGGAAGAAATTTGTTTAAATTATGTAATTTGCTCGTTCAGGCATTGAAAGCAAAGATGACAAAGCCTCGCTCAAAGCACTGTGCTGGACCTTTCTTTCAATTAGTCAGTTATCAATTTGGCTCCTTCAAAATGCTTGTCAGATACGAGGTAGATGGTGGTGACTATGCAGCCATGAAATTGTCAGTTTTGTGGCAATTCTATTTTCAATACAGTTATCTCACAAAGCATTTCGCTTCATTTCAGAGGTCCGCATGAAGATGTGCCTCAACTGCCTGAAAAAAAGCCGTTTGAAGGGAATCCAGACATTAGTTTCACTGATTACGGAGACCTGTCCAAACATCTTCCCCTTCAGCTCATCACCACATATCCACAGGTAAACCCTTTTTGGTAAAATTAGTGTTTTATCGTTAACTATTAAAAAATGATTTAGGGGGCTGGTTTCCCGTAAGAATATTTCTGAAAGTAGCGATTTTGTAATTTGACGTGAATTTTTTAAAGGTTCTTCACATGGGCCCAGTTATTTTTTGTAAGTTTATTTTGACCTGCTGTTTTGAGCAGAAGACAATAGTTTGTTAATTTAGTCATGTGCTGACCAAGAAATAGTAGGCTTCTTTAAAGGCAATGGTGATTTCAGTAAGTGGTTTTGCGATAAAACTGAGCCTAAATGGTTAATTGAGGTTTCAGATAAGCCTTCCGTAAGTTTTAATTACTTCAAAAAGATTGGTGGAAACAAGAGTTCTGAAAAATCAAACAGTGAGGGAATCTGTTCTTCACTGATAAGTCTAAAAATTTTTGCCGACTTATTGTGGTAATCTAGTTTAACACCCTAGTAAAAATTCATGCGATCTTAATTTAATGTAATAGATGTTATAGATGTATGGCTTGCCGGATGTCTCAAAGCTGATGAAGGTAAGCCTATGCTTTTCCTGGTTTCTAGAATTCATTATACCAAAATTTTCAATTCAGCCTCTGCCGTACGTAGTATTGAGCAAGGTAGTGCGGTTTTTCAAGCTGGTTCGTTTATAAATTGAACCAGTCCGATTCCAGGTGCATGACAGTCTCAACAAAATCCGCTTGTTTCTGATGCGCAACGATCCTACTTTTCGATTTGGTTTGATATGGAAGGGAAAAGGTACTTTTCAAGTGTTTGGGTGAAATATATCTAATTACAAATTTGTGTTTAGCTCATTTGGAAATTTTCGCCAAAGATGTGGCAGCTGAAGGAGCGGGTTGGTCTAACTTGAAAAAGTCCTATATAAAATGAATGATTTAGTGTCTCCAAAGGTGCGCGAGTTCCTACAAACACAATGCAAAGAAGTGGAAGAAAATGATCTCGGCCATTCCGACGAAAATCCTTCGTTGCCCGCCGAAGCAATTGCTCAATGATGATAATTAACAACACTAAAACTTAATTAATAAGTTTAAGTGTCATGCGAATCTCTTCTGTCAATAAAGTCGATTTTAAAACCTTCCTTGTTATTGTGAAAAATTTTTCTCCTCAGGCGCTAGCAATAAAGATTACCCTTACCTCTGCCTTTTACCCCTACTTATGCTTTCTACTTCACTCTACCCTGACCTCTGTCTTCTTCTTTGCCCTTATCCTTACCTTTAACTTTTACTTACATCTTAGCGCCGTTATAGATACAAGTAGTTTGTAATCGTATCACTCATTTTACATTCTATTAGTAACAAAATACTTCAATAAACAAAATAACGGTTGACAACTAAATTTCGCATATTAGATCCTGTATTGACTTTTCCTATAACAGAGATTTCCCGTGGTGCGGGAAATTTGCCTTTCATGTATTGATCATTTTCATCAGATACTCCACAAAGGCGGCAAATGATGTTAAAAATTATGTTAAAAAATGCCAGTGGAATACTTAAGGTAAACAAAAAAAAATTAAAGGTAAATAAACAAAACCAAGTATAACATGGTATATAATAAGTCTCAGCTAATCTACGCTGGCCTAGTCTAAGCCTAAGACTTACAAGGGAACCATGTGAAACCTCCGTGCCCTTTTCCACTTCTGTCAATTCCAGCGTGTAGCCCGTACCCAAATGTGTAGGCAAACTGCTGTTATATTTTGCTATGCGGCCATAAAACAGCGAGATATGGCCTACTCAATGAGTGTTATATTACGTTTTAATGTTTTTTTTTGATATTTGAACAAAACTGAACTCAAAGAAACTCTCTACAGTCGAGTCCCGAATTAGCGCACCGTCGGAATAGCGCACATCTGGGTTCGGTTTGGTTAGACGTCAATGAAATTTCCTGTATGGATACCCCCCGAAATAGTGCAGCCCTCGAAATAGAGGAACCATAGATCCCACCCCGTCACAATAAACAAAACTCAAAAAAAGCGGCACTTTATTACTCCGGAAATAACCGGTGGTCCAAAAGTTCGTGGACAAACTTAAAAAAAATGTGTTTGTGGCATTGTGTTTTTGGCCTATGTTCTGCTGGTGTCTTCTGGGTATGTTATATACCAAAATATAGCCTAGATTATAAGCTATATTTTGGTATACAGAAGATCAGAAGACACCAGCAGAACATAGGCCAAAAACACAATGCCACAAACACATTTTTTTTAAGTTTGTCCACGAACTTTTGGACCACCGGTTTAAGAAGGGTGTGTTTTCTACTTCAGAGATCTTACGAAGCAATTCAATCTGTCAAAATTAGCGGTGAAAGCAATTGTGGACTAAAAGGAAACAATTCTGAATGCCTTTAAAGAAGGTAAGAAGGCAAGAAAATAATGGGAAGCGCAGTAATGATCCTGTTATTGACTCTACTTGATTATATAAGTTTATACCCTCCATGATTACCAAAGGCCAGTCCAGGAGGACATATGCAAGCAGTCTTCTGCAACTTCTGAAGACTCAAAAATATGGTAAACCCTTTAGCTGTAATTTAACCAAATTCCAAATCTTAGTTCTGCATCGCTTCTTTCTCTCCCCAAGACTGTAACCATGTATTTATTGTTAAACAGATCAGAGAACGTTAGTTTTAATCTCTTCTTATCGAAAACATTGAGTTTTTTTTTTTCTTCTCAACATTTTACTACTTTTCATTCTCTCTATCTCTCCATCATAAATATTGTGCAAAGTTTGTGCTGCAATCCTCCTCGAAACATTCAATTCACTACATACCTGAGAAAAAAATAAGAAAAAGGGGAGAAGTAGCAAAAATAGCAGGAAGAATTAATTAGTTTCAGCTACTTAACTCTACAGAAAGCACCAATTTAATGGACCACTTTTATGCTTGGGCTGGCCAATGCATACACATCGGCGGCTGCCCCAGCAGATCAGGCAGACACCTCAAACATACCAGTGGTTTGCTTTTCTTCTCTTGCTCTCTCTTCTTTTGTTGTTGTCTGGGTGGAATCATTCTCTTTATCTCTCTCTTTGTTCTCCTCTCCACATTTGATTTAGCTGGTGCTGGTGCGATCCAGACATTGGTGGCTGGGTGGGTGGGTTATTTGGTTGGTTGTGTCTGTTGGCTGTAGTAGTGCACAGGCATGCCCCTGTTAACCTTGCAGTTGCTCCCGTTCGCCTGCTCACACACAGACCACTGCCCAGCCTACACCCTTCAATATCAAACTTCCATCAATTCTTTTACTTCTTCTTCTTCTTCACCACCTTTTGTGTAGTAGTTGTGCTGCTAAATGCGTAAAAAGAGGACGCCAATCCTCTGCCCAGTATTGTTGTATCACCACCACCACCACCACTAATTCCAATTCTGGTGGTTATTGTGTGCTAGCCATTATTATTCTTGATTGTGGTGGTGCTGGCCTTATTTTCATATCAGTTAGAGCATTTGGAACAAGAATGGGAACAGTTATTGTATTGGTTGGTGTAGAGATAGGGTCTGGCCTGATTCTCATGTCGAGTGAGTAAACTGAGTTCCTGAGATCATTCCAGATCACATTTTTACACCCCGAACTTCGACTGTATTACTTGCTGCCCATGTTACATTGGATGTGTGCAAAGGAGACACTAAATGTTTTGCCTGCTGCTGCTTCTCCTACTCCAATAGATGTTTTTGTTGTAAGTGGCGTGTGAAGAAAGCACTATTTTTAATCCTAACCTAGTTTAGATTGCACAACATTTTGGCTGGCAAGTGTGTTGGCTAAGGAAAAACACTGGTATAAGGTAAAAAAAATTATGATCATTCCTGTCCAAATTGAAATGAAACGTATAAGGTTTATAATTCGCGCCTATCACTGTTCTCCTTTCCAAACTGGCCTAAAATTATGCTTTTTCAGTGCTATAGCCACTCAGACGTGTAGAAAAGATGTTTTAGGCGCGATTAACTACTTTTTAAGAAATCGCGTCGACCGCTCCATAAAAATATGTTTTTCTGCACGCTTTAATTAATCGGGAAGACGTGTCTTTTTCATTTTGGAACATCTCCGACAGTAAGTCTTAAGAAAGGTAGGAATGCACCATTTGTTACACTCAGAAAACGCCACTCTTGCATTTCTTTAAATTAACATAAACATGATTTTCTAACAGTTTCTATTACCGTATCTACTCTAATAAGCACCCCTAAATTCAAAAAATGTGTTTGTGGCATTGTGTTTGTGACCTATGTTCTGCTAGTGTTTTTTGGACATTTTATATACCAAAATGTAGCTTATAATCTAGGCAAAATTTTGGTATATAGCGTGTCCAAAAGACACTAGCAGAACATAGGTCAAAAACACAATGCCACAAACACATTTTTTCGAATTTAGGGGCGCCCGCTTATTAGAGTAAATACAGTATATTAATTTTAGCCTAAAATTTTTAGGTCAGAAATAGTCTCACTGAATTCGTCTATCTTTTGCCTCTATATTTGGCATGTTTTACCAATTAACACAAAATATAAGTTCAAAATTGTTAACTTTTTCACGAACAAGTGTTAGAAAATTTATATACGAGCTGCCAAGGGGGGGGGGGGGCTGCAAAATTAGGGTTGAGAAAACATTAGAATCAACAAAATTGCCGATTTCTTTGTGTATGAATGCGTCTCAACCAAAAATGTCGCAATTTTCGACATTTTTGCCTCTCTTTGCTCCAAAACCGTCGATTTTTTGGGACTAGAGAGACTACTAAGGCAAAAATGTGGAAAATTTTTATTTTTAAAAGCGCCAAATAAAAGCGCTTATCAAGGCGAGTTGAATGCAAAAAGGAGAAATTCGGCTTAGAAAAAGAGTTATGACAGTTTGAAGTGGAGGAAATTTCTTGGGACACCCTGTATTTTACCTCTTCTATGTTTTATGCATATAAAATTGTTTGTAAACCCCATTTGTACACCTTCAAAGTAACTAAACCACAAAGAAATATTCCTGGAAACATTAATTCCAGTGTTATTTCTATCTGCTCTCACCAAGCAAATAGAGTGAATTGTTTTTCAAGTGTCTAAATATGGTTGACTTAAGGAGAAGTAGTTCTAGTTGATACTACTGTAATACTACTGCTATTATTAACGAGAGGACTATTGATTCCGCTTATCACTTCATCATTTGTTCGCCCACTAATAGGGTTTGCCTGCTGCCGCTCTACACTGACTGGGGCAGAGAGGCAGAAGGGCTTGCTGCTATTGTCACACCGACCTTGATTTTTCACCCAAACCAAGAATGAAGGAGGGGGGAAAGAGAGAGAGGGGAGGAAACGTGGCAATGACACCAGTTTTGTGCCTCGCAGCACGCCCAGCCCCTCACTCCACTACTTTACGGTACAGGAGCTGGCCGGTCGGCAGCGGTGTAACATTACATATTAGAGGAGTATATTGTCCACACATCACTCATTATTGTCTCTTGCTGGTGGTGGTGCTGCTGTAGGCACTCTTCATCAATATTATTATCTGTACAGTTGCAAACAACACCGCCTACAAACGCAGTTGGAAGTGATAGTGCTGTTCTTCAAAAACAAGCTATGCAGGTAATTCTTATTTATGTTTTTTGTAGTTTCCTTGTTCGTAAATAGGTGGAACACTTCCGTGCAGAAAACTGCCTGAATTTTTAAAATTTCGATTTGATCCTTTGTTGTTTTTGAGTTTTGCTCTCCCTATGCTTCTAAAAATTTTATTTTTTTTGTAATTATTATTTTTTGTATAGGAAACCAAGTACCGTAAAACCTCTAATAATACCCCCCCCCCTCTCTAATTCAAAATCGTGTTTTTGGCATTATGTTTTTGACCCACTTTTTCCCGACGACTCTCAGGCAGCTTACCACCCAAATTGTAGCTAAGACAATAAGCTACAAGTTAAGTAGTATGTTTCCTGAGAGACACCTGGAAAAAGTGGGTCAAAAACACAATGCCAAAAACACGATTTTGAATTGGGGGGGGGGGGGTATTATTAGAGGTTTTACGGTACTTATTGTGAAAATTCAAAAAAACAACAGCAAGAGTAAGGTGTTTTTTGAAATTAGAAAAATTGCGTCAATTTTCTGTGTAACCTAATTATCAAGTTTAGCTGAAGAGGAAAAGGATCGAGTTCGTCGATCTAGTTGTTAGCGATTCACCAATATTTCAGCAGCCATTTCGACTCAAGGCAAGCGAATGTCTTAGTGGGTATTTTTAGTCCAATGTTGCAGTTCATTATGAGCAGACCAAATCAATTTACTGCCTGTGAGAAGTTGTACAGTCAACCCTCGTTAATCCGGCACCCCAAACAGGTTCTCGAGAAGCGGTTTAATCGAGAAATAAACCTCGATAACTGGGCACCTCAATCATTCGACACTCAGAGCCTGGTCCCTTGGGGCGCCGGATTATCGACGGTTGACTGTATTGCGTTCTTTGTTTCTACGCTTCAAATGGTTTCTTCTATTGGTGATGATAAAAGGGCTTTCAAATAAATATCTGGTCGCTGTGTTACGAAAATTGGAAAGGGTTATAACACACAAAAGTGACCATTTGTCACTTTTCAGTTTTTATTTAGTTGCACACAACATTTTTGACTTGTCAAATTATCACTTTACACTGCATTCCAAATGTAAATTTACCAGCTTTCATATTACAGTCAATCCCCGATTTAATGACCTCCCAAATGCGCATCTCAATTCCAAGTCCCCAAACCCCCTGCGCCCCCGAAGGGCTTTGACCGTAGGTTGTTCAAAGCTTTTCTGTTTCTCAATAGATATTGATCAACGGCCTCCCTCTTCTAGACCAAAGACATCTAGCGTACGTCCGGGAACATCAGCCAGAAGTCCTAAAACTGCTGGAAGAGGTGGTAAATATTTTTATTTTAAAAAATTTCATCAAACTCATACAGTCAACTCTCGATATAGTGCCCGGGGATGGGGGGGAGGTCCTTAAATTGAGACTTGACTGTAGTAATAGAGGCTCCAGGAGCTGTATGCCCTAAAATTGTTTGAATTGAAAATACATAGTTTTGTAAATTGAGTATATCTCTTAAACTATTTCATCCAAATGCAACAAGCTTTTGAAGAAATCAAAATGGAAACATTGTTGCCCACCTAATGTCAGCTAACCAGCCAGCTAGCAACACAACACAGTGAATCAGCCAAGCAAAACCGCCAGTCTGTCTCCACTGCAACATTGTTCTTACTGACAATCAACAAAAGGCTACTACTATTCCAGCTACTAGTATTCATTCCAAAAACAGTCTAAACAACTATCAAAATGGGTCTGAATTTGTGATCTACATGTAGTCATAGTCATGAGATCAAATCTAGACTCATTTGGATATAGACACTCTCTACCCTTCATACATTCACTGATCATTTGGATCCTATTCAGTTTCAAAGATAAAATTTATTCATAGTGGTTATTTTTTATAGATGGTCAAAACCAGCGCTTTCACATCACTCAATTTATCACAAATGTATTGGTCTGCAAGTCCTGAAAATAATAAAATCTGACTGGCTGTATGTGAAATGGCTAGGGGAAGGCTGGCCAAACGAAATTTCTCAAAACAAAATCGAAGCCAAAGCCTAACAAAGAACTGTGAATTTAGGAAAAGAGGGATATTTAAAAAATGATATACAGTCGCGGACAAAACCTCTTACGCCTTAGAAACATCAATATTAAAATATGTAAAAGATGTCGAAAATTGAGGTAAAAATATGGTCGGAACCAGCTGTGGATCGAACTTTTTGGCATGCAAATCCGGTCTCTAATTATAAGTTTCATGTCATTTTAGCCATTTCATTTAATTTCATTTCATCTAACAAATTTCATTTAGGATAACACTGGAGTTTACAGTAAATTAGAAAAGTACTACTTATATGGAAGAAAATTCATATTTGAAAACCCATTAATAAAATTTTTTCTTTCAACAAAATACACGTTCAAAAATGCGCCCTTTTCACTCTTTGGCGTTATGTTTCAAAAATGTTTGATTTCGCTTTTGCTGCGTTTTGCCGTGTTATATTACCTACCGTATAACCTCTATTAATCCTCCCCCCTCCTCTCGTCACGACGATCGGTGGTCAACCATTTTTTACGGCTCAACCACTCGACAATGGGGTACTGACACCATACTCAAAAATATAGCCCTGAATCTCAGCTATATTTTTGAGTATGGTCTCAGCATTTCGTAGAGCTAATTCAAAGTCAGTAAGCACAGTTTCTGGACGCCACAAGATGTGGAAGTTATTTGCCATATATTCTACCAAAAATCTCAAAACGACTGAATAAGCGGCACGATCTCATTTTGCCGTAAAGACAGCCACAGCGGGAACAAATCGGCTTGCGACGCAAAGATGTATCGCTAAATTAAAAATAAAATTAATTAATAAAGTGTTGCCAATTTCTTGGTCGAGTCTTGAAAGTAGCATCCATAGCAATTGTTTCGCTTGTCGCCAATCTCTAAAATAACGTTCAAGGCATTTATTTCAGAATTTGACAGCAAAAAACCTGAAGCATGTAGCTTGATGACATCAAAATTATTCGGCATTCGTCATCTTCCCCAGTGTCAAGAAAAATAAATAGTTCACCAGTTTCAAATTTCATCCAATTGGCCGGAATTGGTCTGGATCAGTTTTTCCTTTCGGAAACTGGGTTTTTTTTTCTGAAGTAATTTGAAAAACAGGTGCTTGCTGTCCATGACTCCTTACTTGCCGAACACGAGAAGTCAGACCATCTGGAAGCGCGATCCTAGAGCGTTGTGTAGTCGGCTCTTCATCTTCGCTATTTTCTGAGTGGTCATCCGACCGATCACTAAGCAGGTTTCTTTGGTCCTCCTCGCCACTGAGAAGCTCACTTTCGTCAAAAAGCAAAAAGAATTCTTACCAAGACAACCATTTACTAAAACATTTGTTATCAAAGTTTCCTCTTACCAAAAAATTACTTAGGAGACGTTTAAAATCTATTTCTAAATCAATATAAAATGCGCCCCCTCCCCACGTGCATAAGTGCCAGATTCACAAACTGTGCAAGCAGCTAAAATATTTTCAAAAGTATTGTTGTTTGGCAATGCTGAGCCGTTTAACACCACCTGTAATAAACCGATTATAATGCTCACTATTCAAATTTGAAACAACTAAGAGGAAGAGGACATGAAAGAACACACCAAATACATTCCAACCTGTCATGACTGAGTTCACACTTGTAAAAATATTCTCTTCTCTCAAGCTTTCAGTCAAATATTCTCTTTTTCGATCTCAAAATATCTGATCGCCCGCAAAAAAAAACAAATCATCTGGTTTGTTTTATAAACCTTGTTGTGTCCATCATTGGAATAAATAAACAAAAAAGTTGGAGGGTTTATTTTGTTACTTTGCTGATCGATTAAAATCTTTCTTAATAAAATAATTCATTGCTGTGAGTAACGTTTACCTTCCATCTTTCTCACTCACACGGTAACTAGAAAAAAAAAATGTAGACGAAAAGTAATAAAATTTCTTTATTAACTTTTGGTAGTCTAAAAAGGAGAATGAAGTTTTCTCAAAACATAACAAGTCCTTTTTAGAATGCCCAATGGACTTTTGTTAGCAGTAGGCTTTTTGGATTTTATAGGAACTTACCGTATTTACTCTATTGAGCGGGCACTCTCTAATAAGCGAGCACTCTAGTTGATGAAGTTGCAGCTCTTCCTGTGTCGTTTGAGATCGATCTCATTGTGTTTCCTAAAATATTTGAATTATGATTCGAGAAAAGGTCGAAAATTAAGCGGGCCCCCTAGCAAAGGGTCGAAAAATAAGCGGGCATGCCCGCTTAATAGAGTAAATACGGTAATTGTAAAGCAAGATAGTCGGCTGTTTAGTTTGCCGACAAAACCCTACTGCTCAATTGGTGTGATGTGTGTTTGTCTGTATTGTGTGGCATCAGCCATGCCATCTTTTCTCTTGCTATCGGCCATTACATAACCATAGCTGTGGCATATGATCCCTTGGAGAAGAGTTCGTCCAAAGTTTTTCCTTTGCTAGAATGTGTTGTGCAGCTGTTAAGGTTGCTTTACATAATAAATAAAAGTGGTTGGACGGAAAACACGAAATCCTATTCTACAATGGATTCCATTTTTTGCCTTGATCCTCCTGTTGTCAAAGTCTTAGCCTCTCCTAAGCATTTGTAACACGCTAGAAGCTATTTTCTGCCCTGTTTTTTCATATAAAGTCAGTTACCTACTGTATTATAACCTGCTCTAAGTATTTGGGCTTTTTAGGTACATTGACCATAGAAGAAACATTTTTGACCATTTTTAAGGGATGAAGGGCTGTATAGGGAGGGGAAGGGACAAGTAAGGGGCCAAAGGTATTTATTTTATTTTTGAGCAAAGGAGGATGTATGATTTAGAAGAGTCGAAAGTCAGTCTTCATATCGTTTTTAGCATGTTAGAAATGCTTAGGAGTGGCTAAAGCAACAGGGGTATCAAGGCAAAAATAGTATTTATTCTAGGATAGTGCCAAAACCTAGATCTGAAACTTAGTTTTGACAAAAACCCAGAGCCCACTCATTGCACACAGGGTTAAAGAGTCCAAATTTGTTGACAGAATTGCCATAAGAACCTCGGTTGCAGAGACATGATATGAAATATGAGTGCTACCCAAGGTTGAGTGATGGCCACTTGACCGGTCATTCCTTACCAGGGTCAAAGTTTCCTATTCTTTTAGAGAAAACATTAGAAAATTAACTAAAATCAAGTCTTTCTGTGACTATCCGAGTAACTGCTTGTCCGAAATTTATAAATCATATTTTTTTTGCTTGAGCTAGACAAAAAAAAAAGTCTCTAGGTGTATTTTTGGTCAAGAGAAGTGTTCGGCTTCATCTTGCAGGTAAATCTGACAGATCATTGAATAACCGGCCATTTAACCAACTCTGATGCTGCCCCAGACTTGTTTATTTTTTGCTCGCATCCCAGCAACTGACCTTCTTATGTCAATGGTGAGCTGAATTCGGATCTAGCAGGCCTTTTTAACCACCGGGAATTGATATATTAAAAAAATTTACCGTATAACCTCTATTAATCCTCCCCCCTCTCTCGTCACCACGGTCGGTGGTAAACGATTTTTTACGGCTCAACCACTCGACAATTGCGTGCTGACACCGTGTTCAAAAATATAGCCCTGAATCTCAGCTATATTTTTGAGTATGGTCTCAGTACCCAATTGTGGGGTGGTTGAGCCGTAAAAAATCGTTGACCACTAACCTTGTGACGAGAGGGGGGGGGGTATTAATAGAGGTTATACGGTATGCCTCAAAACATCAAGAATTTATTTTGAACGAATGGTCAACGAGACGCTTTAGGCGAGCCGATTTTTACCTCATAATAGAGGATGAAAGTTTTATTTCACTAGTCAACTTACTGATTTTCAGCATAGGCGCTGCACTGCCAATGTATGTTAAACCTAAATTGCTAACAGACTATAAAATTTAAACTCTTTTCTATGTCAGGTTGTCATTTCTGCAATGTGTATCACTGAAGGGTGACAGCAACCTTCTCGACAAATTTGACGAGTCCATTGTTGTTTATAAGAGGTGTTTTCCGTGTCTCACTTTTAATTTCTGTCGTTTTAAAAAAGATTTCTAGAAAATTGGCAATGTTCACAAGGGACTTGGTATATCTTGGTTCTTTCAGTTTAATAAATTTAGCAACCGAACAACAGGTCTTCTTAGCTTCCAGTATCCTAATTGCGTTCCTTTGCTCATGGCAATTGACTTGTCCCATCATGTTGATGCCCATACTTGGTACTTATTTTTTTATGCTTTAGACAAATAACTATTTCTTTTAGTGCTCTCGTGGACCACATTCTTTGACCAGGTTTTTCACATCAAATTAAAAAAAAAAGATACGGCAATCATTTTTACAAAAAATTGGCCACTACCTTATTTTCCCGGCACTTATGCCGTTTACTTCCCCCCCCCCAATTTTTGCCTTGGTCCTGTTAGAGCCAAATTGTTTTAGCCACTCCTAAGCATTTCTAATACGCTGAAAAAACGATAAGAAAGCTATTTTCTGACTCTTTTCGTCAGTTTAAACCCTAAGCCTAAGTCTAAAATTAATAATATTTTCATAGCCTAGGAATTACAAAGCCAGCCTTAGGCTTAATAGTATGCCTAAGTGTAGTACCTGGGGTCAGAAAATACCATTTACAAGGTTGTCTACCTTGGTCACCCAAGGTAAAATTTGGAAGTTTTCGACTTCCCAAAAACTGGCTTTCTATGACGAAAAGGGTGAGAAAATACCTTGCTTATCGTTTTTAGCGTATTAGAAATGCTGAGGAGGGGGACAACATATACAATAACTAATACAACAACAGGGGTAACCAAGGCAAAAAAAAAGGGGGGGGGGGAGCGTAAACGGCATAAGTGCCATTTTCCCGTAGTACAAAACTCATGTTTGTAGAAGAAGCTGATCTACAAAGCCTTATTGTTGGCTGGACCAATTTGCTTTGTTTTCCTCAGCATGAGTTTAGGAGGAATGTGAGTGCCGCTCAAAAAGTTTTTCTGTCTTTTTTACCTAACTTTTTAAGGTATGGAAGCGCTTTGGTGGACATGAAAATATTGCTTGAAGTGATCATTAAGTCTATTGTAAGAAAAAGTAAAAAATAAATCAGCCAGGGAGAATTTTCACAATTGCTGCTGGTATTGGCTCAAGTTCCTTCCAGTTTTCCACTTCCAAAGCAGACTTGTGGGCTCATACAAACCCTGCTCTGAAGAAGGTGGTCTCTGACATTAAGAATATCGATGGTAATAATTTACATTTGCTGCCAAGCATATCTCAATACATAATTTTTGGATATTCGTACTAATGACGTAGACATTGCCCAAACAAAGAGCAAAAGAGGACAAGTCTCGGAGTCAGAGGTATACCTATTCCAAACATTCTTAAAATAATCTGACTTTATTTGTAGATCTTAAGAGCCATCTTCAGAATCATCCAACTCACACTAGTTCACCGTCCACTTATGTATTCATTCGGCTTGTTAGCTTGTATTTTTCACTCATTCGGTTGGCCAGTATTTACGCGACTGACAGGAATGTTTTTTAGTGTTTTTGAGCTAAGAAAAAGTATAAGTTTACCACCAGTGCCGGTATGCACCATTATAAAGTTTGGAGTTAGACCTAGCACTTGATGCGTAGAGTTAGGGTTAATTGGTATATAGCATTATTAAGGTGAATATGGCCAAAAAAAACTAACTTTATTTCTATATTAGAGCATATGGGGTGAATTCTCCCCTTCAAAATGTCTAAGTTTAACTCCAACTTTATGATAGTGCATACCGGCACAGATTTTTGGTTAAACTAGCATAATTATGCAGAAAACTTGACTCAAGAAGAGCAGTACTCCTTCTACTCGTCCAATGCTGCCTATATTTGCTTGGCTTATGCGATCATGGGACTCATTGTCTTCTTTTCAGTACTAATAACTGTAAATTATATCGGTTCTTTTAAAGATCATAATGACCAATTCAAGTATTTAGAGAGTTGTATTTGCAAGACTTGGCTTAACGTTGGTGGAAAGGTTACGACGCGTGTCTTTCAATGCTCAATATAAGGCAAAAGAATTAGAGAAACATTTGGACGAGTATATGAATGTGCTGCTTTATTGAAACTGCTTTTTTATAGAATTGAATTCAGGCTCCGAAACTAAGCAATTTATTTGTTTATGGTACTCTTTGCATGTCTCTGTCCATAACCTCTTCATTGATGAATAACCGATGGTAAAAAATGTCCAATTATCGTATTTCATGTAGCAGAAACTACCCGTTTATTAGAGCAAATGAGATACTTGAACAATTTTGAATTAAATATCTTTAGGATGGGAGGTGTTTGTGTTCTCGTATTTTCTACGCAAATAGCGTTCCAATTTTGGCTGACTAAAGTTTGCAGCTCATCTCGATATGAACAAGTAATCAAAAAATAATAATAACTTAGTAAATAAAAACCGAAAATTCGAAAAAATTTAGGCTCTCGCATTTGCCTCAACTAATGGATTCCAGCAACTTAATCAAGCGGTTGGTCGTTAAGATTATAGAAGGTGTGAAAAAAATATTTAGATATGCTATGCTTCTGGATTCATCCTCGTGCAAAACGGCCTAGTAGGAGCGCTAGCTGTGTTTAAGTATTATTCTTTTTATTAAATGGATATTATTAATGCATTTTAGAATAATTCAAACGATGCATTTGGGTTCAGTCGGAATGACATCCAACATACTTCTAAGAAGTGACTTTGACAGACTTGCAACCTCAGTGAGAGTTTTAAAAAGCAAGGTCTCTTCTTCAAAAGATTTGTATTGATTGTTTACCCACAACGAGGGCTTTATTTGATAATGTGACGAGTAGGAAGAGCAACGCAAAAACCAACAGACGCCAATTGTATAGCTGAACGTGAGGCTGAGGGCAAGTTTAAAAGCCTTACCCTATGTCAAGTGCTAATTCCATTTCTTCACTCAAGAGTTCTGACGAAAAACGGCTTCAGCAACATATGATTTAATGAGATTATATGCGCCCAAAAGCTCTTAGATTTATTGGTATGGACTCGCAAACTGATTCCTTCTTCGATGATTTTCAAATTTTTTGCTCGTTTTGGCTCTAAAAAACGACAGAGCGCATATAAAACAATAAGGCAAACAATTGAAAACAACATAAAAGGACCCTCTTGTAAAATCGGTACCATAAGTAAAATAGAGCAGAAAATTTTGACAAAAAAAGGAAAGCAATGGGCGGCTATGGCTGATATCTGATGAAAACATCAAAGGAAATTAGAGATGGGTTTAAACCAGGGTACGTAACTCCATATTTTTGAATAAAATACATTTTCGGCATAAAAGTTGACAAAGCTCTGTAAGTACAAATCAGGTAGTTCCGTAGCCTCTGCATTTTGCTTGTGCTTCAGCTAGTCCCACTGCTGTGGATAGCGGTTTTGCCCATTTATGCCAGATTGACTCCTATTAGACTTAGAGATAGCGGAAATAGAACGAAAGAAGCTATTAAACGAATTAAAAATGCAGAGAAAAATGGGAGAAATGGAATGAACGAATAAAAATCTGAAAAAAAGCTGCGCCGCAGGCGAAAATTCCGAAAGAAAACTTTACTTAGAAGCACAGTTTGCGCTTCTATTTGAAAATAAAGTACAAAAAGCAAAATAAAGTACAAATATTTAAATAAAGCACAGATACATACCCTGGTTTAAACAGGTGTGCAAGTGTGCAACTGAAGGGTACCATGAAACAGGTCCTGGTCAAACACGGAATTCAAAGAACGCTCTTTTTGCGTTGGTCTTTTCCTTCTTGCACGGCCCCTCTCACCTAACTCTCTTAATAAATCAATCTGATAAATAGTTAGAACCAGCAGCTTCTAATATGATTTAATTGATGCATAACAGGATATAACATAATTTACAACACTTAAGCATCCAGCCTACTTCTATTTAATTTCGGCAAGAACATGTCAATGTTCCCATTTGTAGCTTCCAAGAGGACAGTTTTTTGCGAAAAGTTTTCGAACTGGTTCCAATCACCGGAGACAGACAGATATTGGATGAATTTCTGGAATTCACAACGAGTTTGTCCGAACCTCGAATTATAAAATTCTTACCGGAATGAACTTGAACTGAAGAGAGATCTTGCTAGCTTTAAACTTGGTGTCAGATGTTTCTTCCAAGGTCTCTTTATTTAAGCAAGCGCTTCTCTGAAAACCAGCAACCATGCTCCCAAGGCGACCCAGATTCGCTCCACCAGATTCAAAACTCAACTTGCTATTACCCTTAAGAGAATTCACCTTAGATAAAATTTTCACATGCCAGAAAATACTTTTTGCTGCAAACACGATATCCGAACGTCTGTTGCGTCTAGGCTCAAACTTTCTAAAACCAATTTTCTAAATCATAAGTGGTGCAACGTTAATGTTACTCAATAATCCACAATCAGGATTTGTGATTCTAGAGTAGTCGACTTTGGGTTCTAAAGTCAATATTTTTCGCCAACTAGAAATTTAAAGTTTAGCATTATGAAACCTTGATCATTATTCTTCTTCTGCGTACCAAGCATTTTCCTCAACCATTGGTTCCATGAGTCTGGCTTAATATCGACGGCTTTTCTGCATTTGTTGCATCCATCACAGTTTTCATAAATAACATCAAAAGAAATTGGCTCAGGGAATCTCTACAGACAAATGGAAAAGGTCATTCATTCATCATTAAGCAAGAATAAACGGTACCTTCAAGAACTCCCAAACATAGATAACTTTTGATTTCAGCGAACCCCAGTACCAGAGCTTGTGTTTTTTCTGTTCACAGTGTTCAAACCAACCAGCACTTACTGAGGAAAGTAGGTAGGAAGTATCGACCGCATCAGCTTCAGAATGCTGAAATAAGTTCCCTGAATCGAAATAGCTCCACCTCCCAACGCACATTTATAATACTGCACTTAACCGGATGAACGAACTGCCTTGTGTTTTCGATTATGGCCATGGCACTTTCGCAATATCTAAATTCCGAACGTTTAATTTTAAGTGGTAGCTTGTAAGAAGCAAACTTATACCTCCTGACATCCTCTTTCTCACCTAATTTTTTTAATAATTTAAAGAAAAATACAAAGTTTGTATCACCAACCAAAAATCCCAGGCAGCACAGATACCAAGAATTGATTTTCCTTGCCTCCCGGAAATGCGCAGAGTGGAAGATTGGCTTTGCCACTGTCCAATTTCTTCTTTACTAATGCAGTTAATACCAGTGAAAGAGTACCATCCCCACCAACACTGAATATGCAGTCCGCTTCTGAGTGATCAAGAACATTGACCAAAGATTCCATCTCCTTTTTGTTCTTCACCTAAAAAGGTTCACATTTGTGTCTAAATTTTAGCAGCCAGCTATATGTAGTCTTATATTATAGATTTTATGACGTAAAATCTCACTTTGATAACTGTAACCATGAGTCCAGCCAGATGTAGCAGCGGTAACGCATTTTTTTCAAATAAGTCTGCGACTTTTCTTTGATTGGCTTCTCGGTTTATGAGCACAGTCACTCTTGTCAGCTCTAAAAAATAAAATATATTGTTACTCCCTAGAGAAAAAATGTCTTACTATGAAACGGTGAGATCACCTGATCACCATACTTCTTAGCTTCTTTCGCATAGAAAGTGCGTATTTTCTGATCCCTAAAAGCAAACACTCTGTTTAATGAAGAATTCTTGAAATAAGAAATACCTGTTAAATTTCTGGAAATAGTCTACTGAGAAGGCCACCAAACCTGTAGCAAACAAAGTTTTCTTCTTGTGATTCCAGATTGTGTTTGAGAACTTATAGAGCCTGTTCATCTAAAAGTTACTGGTAAAAGCTCAATTTAAAAAGTAATGCCGGTAGTCATGATATAACTTCATGACACTAAGTTTGCAAAGAAAAGGTTCGACTAACTGAACCGACTAACTAACTAACTAAAATCAAACTTTGAATTGGCGGACTTTTGATGTTAGTTGTTAGAGTGGCAACCAGACAAAACGTAATATTTTACGTTTTGTCAAGCGACATAACGTAAAAATATTATGTTTTTTTTCTGGTTGGGCATTAGGTCAATTCGCCTACACCCAATTAGCGTACAACCAATTCGCCTACAGGTCAATTTGCCTACAAATCAACAATGATCACGAATCACCTGAGATTTTTTGTTCCATTATGACACTCAATAAGATGCATTTCCATTTGGCACAATAAAATAAACAACACTATCAGTTTGTACATCTATTGTTACACAAGTCCTTATTGCTGGATTTGTGGAGGTGGGCCGGGCTACCCGCGGGTAGACCCGCCCCGTACATGAACTCAAAACTCGCACTCGTTACCCGTATGTAAATAGTCCGCAAGCGATTTAAACGAGTATAGTTTGATAGAAAATTTTGCATAACCTTTTTCGGTTTTTACTACTTACTTTTTCAAAGATGAGATCTTAAAAGAAAATTGTGTTTCACATTTTTGGCCGCATGTCTTGTATACGAGTAATAGTCAATCGTTCCTTGCCTTGTCCTCATTGATTACAATTGCTGGTTTTGCACTTTTTAAATTCATACACTTTTCGTCGTTTGCTGGCTTAGGCTTTTATCCACACCGGAACTCAAAAATCGCCCCACATACCCGTACGCACCCCATCCTCCAGCACTACAAATTCGTCACTTCAACCCATCTTTAGAGATTTTAATTGCTAAGATTGTGTTTTTTTTTGTGCTGTGATTATTAATTCGTGGGAACTTCAACTTTTGTTCATTTATTGTTGTTAAAAGCACGCAAAACAAATAACGCATTTTTAATAGAAAAAACAATCAAATCAAACAATCAAATTATTGGTTTGCAAAGACAGTAAAGGCAGGGAGATTTTTTTGGTGTGGAAAGGTACCCGGTTTCTTATCCATTATCCTTCAGTATCATTTCACTTGTTTCCTGAACCTCATTCTCAGCAAAAAAATAAATAATAGTTGACTGTAGAGCATTTTACGCCACAAATCTAAATATTAGAAAAATTAAAGTTGTTAGTTGGAAACCAGTTAAACCACCCACATCGTTAAACTCAGTCATCCATAGTCTTCTCCGCCTTGTGAGCATGAGTACCTGCCACTGCCGGCAGTAGCAGGGAGATGGGAAGGAGCACAAACGCGTAGTAAAGCACTCCCTTCACTTTGGGATTCAGAATGGAGAACAGGGCAGTGATGGTGGAGACCAACAACAAAGAACACTCAATTACTGCGACTGCTCCAGAAATCATGTTAAATATGATTTGAATCCACACGTCAACTGTCTTAGTTACCTGGAATTGGGTCAAGTTTATATAATAAACAAAAAGAGTTGGATAAAAACACCCGTCAGAACATGTGTTTATCCCGTCAATTTTTTGAAATACAGTCAACCCTTTTTTTTAAGTGAAATTGCTGAGTTGTTTAAATTCAGAATCCTTACAATTTTTTGCTTTAGAGGCATCAAAATGAGTAAAAGATATAATAAATTGGAGGAAAAGATGGTCGGACCCAGCTGTGGATCCAACTTTTTAGGGGGGCCGTTAAATCGAGGTTTGACTGTATGTTTATCTCAGTTATGTCAAAATGATCATTTCTAAATTTTATTAGCAGCATTAGGCCTGCATCTCCTCTTCCCAACAAGTTATTAAATTAATCTAAATGATTGGATAAAGTTGGAGATTCGAGTTTATAAACGCACATATCTGCAACTGTCGGACAGTGTCTACGTATACCGTTTTTTTTTTGTAGCAGTAGCCGAGCCTTAAATTCGAAAAACGTGTTTGCTGAGTGTCAAAATTATGGAACATTTCAAAACAGATTGGCCTTGTGCCTTTTAACTCGTACCCTTTAAGGGAACCTCTTTCAAATGCTATCTAAATACCTTTTTCTCCAACATTTTCCAATCACACAGAGTCAGTTAATATCTTGAGTCAGTTAATACCTTGTTGGAAAGAGCAGAGACAGTGTTACCTTGGTTTAAAAAAAATTGGAAATAATTAATACAAAACAGCTGAGATGAGAAACATATATCCAAAACTTTGACAAACTAAGCGCATATTTTGACGAAGTAAATCAGTAGTTTCACGGGTGATTTCAGTTTGGGCCATAACAATAACATGAGTTCTACTTAATAACGGATTCAATTCTAGACAAGAGGTTACATTCCGCGTAAGTGAATATACATTGGTGTTTTCGTATTTTTCAGAGACACATAGTTTTGTTTTAGAGAAGACAAATAAAATGAGCTTATGGATTACAGAAATAAAGGAATTGCTGATTTAAATATTATTGCACCAACAGAGAAATGTTAGGGACAGTCGGGGTTTACAACAACTGGTACCAGTTCGATGCAAGGAGAGCTCTTTAAATTAGTACGAGAAAGGCAAGCAAAACGTGTGATAAGGCAGAGTCAGGGTATTCCCCTGCATGACCAGCAACAACAAAAACAGTTGGGGCGTTCTCATCTCCCCTCTAGTTCCTCTTCTTCTTCTACCATTTGAGAAGGTGTTTTAGACTGGTATGAAAAACATATTTTTTGATTAAAATTTTCAATGATTGGGCGACAATTCACGTGATACAAACAGGCAGAATAAAAGTTGTTGGGAGAGGGAAATGGGGATAATTGATATCAATGCTCTAATAACTGAACCTGAGAATTATTTGTGTGCAAGTGGTCGGTCTTTTAAGAAGTCGAAAATTTTCATATTTCGTCTTGTTCCCCCAAGGTACCTTATAAATGAATACCGTATTCTCTCTAATAAAACGCCCCCTAATTCAAAATCATGTTTTTGGCATTGTGTTTTAAACTTATTTTTTCCAGATAGGTCCTAGACGAGTTACAACTTAAATTGTAGCTTATTGTTTCAGCTACAATTTGGATCGTAAATTGCCTGAGAGTCGTCTGCAAAATGTAGGTAAAAAACACAATGCCAAAAACATGATTTCGAATTAGGGGGGGGGGGCGTTCTATATGAGAGAATACGGTACTTTAAGTGTTTTATACTTTAGTAGGGTCAAAATTTTTTATTTAAAAAATAATAATGAAAAAACATTACGTTTTGAGGATTTTTGACAACTTTAAGAGATCGAAAAATGGAGCGGCTGGCTGTTTTAGGGGAGACAATGCGGTGATATATTTTTAAGGCAAAAAAATCTGGTTTGGTAAATAGCTGAATGGAAAATATTACATTTTGCGTCAACAGATAAGGAACACCTGAAAAAAAAAGCAACCTTTGCTGATATGGAGAAAACGCATGTAGGAAGCAGAAAAGACAAGTCACACCACTGTTTTGTAAAAGAGAAGTCTCTGTTTCTATGAAACAAAAGAATAACACATGGACTAGCACAAGGAAAACCAGATTTGAGGGTGTAGATGACAGGAAGTCTATTGCATGATAGTACAGTCAAACATCGATATAACAAATCTCCGACATAATGAAACCCTCGATATAACGAACATTTTGGCTGGTCCTCAGGAGTTCGTTATATTGAGGTTTGACTGCAACACTTTTGCTAGACTAGAAAAACACTCTTACAATAGTTTGAAACCTTTGAAAACCACTTGTTAACCTATAGAAAGCGTGATCCAAGAATAATATGATATGTTTGATGAAATCTAAAAAAAAAGGTTGTTTATGTTTTCTGTAAACAGCCCTATTAGTGTAATCTGTCTCATCTCAGCTTGATTGTATTTTGCGTAAATAACGGCAAAAAAGCTGATAATGAAACAGAATGATGCTTCGGCAGGACCTTTTGGACCAATTTTCAAAGTTGCAATGTATATTACCTGCTAAAAAGGAACACAAAAAGACTCTTTTGCAAAAGAAGCGAAATAAAAGAAATAAATAAGAGTAGAGATGGGCGGAGGGAGGCTGAAAGACACAACAAATTCACGTGGAAAGCATTTGTTCTCCGGTCTCCGGCACACAGGACTCTCCCATCTGCTATTTGCTGCAAGTGTTGTTTATCCATTTCTCCACAATATTTTTTCTCTTAGCCATTTGGTTTAATAAATAGCAACAATATTTCTTCTGATATATTGGAAACCTGCTCGACTCTTTGGCCAATATCATGCAATAATGAAATTACAACTGGAAATGATATAACATCTTCATAAAACTATAGTTTCACAAAAAAACGCTGTCTGAGAAGTTTTGTGGTAAGCACACACACACACACACAAAAAATCTGGACTGGTATATTTATTTAACAAGGCCCCATGGAGCCTTATTAAAGAAAATACAGTAACCGAGTAGCGTTAAAATGTTCACACTCGATTTCTATTGAACAAACCAGAACTCAATCCAGACTCAACTTACTTCCCACCTCCACTTGGATTTTGAAGAATCTAATTAGAAGTTCGTTGGAAAATAGCGCTTCGAAATTTAACAAATTTTGGGATCGGGATTTTTGAAATCGATCAAACGGGATTTCAGGGCGGAATTTTTGTTTAAAAATGACTCGGGTGGTATCCTGTCCCATGCACAGCACAAACAACTTTGTTTCTCCAGAAAACTCCGATGTGTACGCTCAAACAATCAAATCAGTGTGGGAAAAATTAATTGTCCCTTCCCCTCTCTATACAGCCCTCAATCCTTTAAAATGGTTTTTTTTAATTGTTTTTGGCATAAAGTATACTTGACAAAGGTTATTAGATACTTTTTTGAAAAATCGATTGCGGGGGTATAACCGAATAGCGCCAAAATTTCCATATTTTAGTTTGGTAAACCAAGGTAAACGAACTTGTAAACTATTTTTAGATCCTAAGAACAACATTCGGGCATACACTGAGCATGGCAACTAGGGTTCTCAAAAAAAATTGTAAAGATGGAAATTAGGAAAAGCAAATCTCTAACCAAAAACACTATCCGAATATACATTTGAAATCATTTTATGATTTCTTGACCCGGGAAGGTATGTAAAGGATTGTAGTAGTGTACCCGAAGGTTGTAGTAGTGTTGGTGACGACTGGTGTGAAGCCATGAAGCGAAGAAGCAGAAAAATTTTGATCAATCCATGGTAGTATCTAATGTTTCCACTATTCCTTTAGGCATTATTTATATGCATGATAACAAAGTGTCTACCGTCTTCCCCTGCGTCCGATAACATTTTAAAAACTAGATTAAAGATTTTTACTGGTTAAGGTTGTCGGTAAACCGACATTTTCGGAAAATAGAGCCGAAATACTGGCACCCAGCCAGCACTTAACTATTGAAACAAAGCTTTGAAAACTAAAGAAAGGAAAACTAAAATCAAACTTTTTTATTGGCAAAACGGGAATACAATTCAATAAGATACTGGTTATGTAACCGTTTGTAGTTGCTTAAGATCGAATTCTAGCTCTGCTTTCTGTTGTGGCGAAGACACCAGAAAATCATCGATTTGCTCCGGGTAGTTTTTGAAAAGATTCCTGCAAGACACTTATATAGAATCTAAACACTTCTAAAAATTGTATTTACGATATAACTTCGAGGCATCCGGTAAGTAGAGATGAGCGTTTTTCTGTCAAGAACTCCTTCAGAACAATTAAGTTTGGCAATAAAGCTTCAACGAGAGCCTGTAAAGAAAAACAAATTATATTCGAAAAGTTTAGAAAAAATTACCTTGCGGAAAACAGAAGAAATAAACGTTTTGGCAGCAGACTAAATAAAAGTTTGTTAAAATACAATAGCAGACAGCCGGAAGCCCGGCAACCTAAAACTAAACATACTTTGACCGCTTCGGGTGGCTCTTCGTCGTTCTCATCCTCTTCGTTCTTTTTTCCAACCTGAAGGGAGAATTTGATATCGGAAGAGCACAGAATCTGGAAATTAAACATGTTGAGCCCCTAAGAAACACGAAATAAATTGATAAAATTACCCTGAAGCTATCTTTTAGCAGATTGATAACCTTGTTATTTTCCAAAGCTAAGCTTCCGTCGACTATTGAACCAAATATATCTGAGGCTATTCTCGAACACACTGAATATTTCTTGTCATCAGTAAATGTTTTTAGCTAAAATTATTCGGTTATAATAATAGGAGAATAGCTGGTGCACCATAAATCTGTAAAGATGCATCCGAACATTGCACCTCGCATCTCCTTCTAGGGAACATTTTTGCTTTACTTCTATTGCAAAGTCGTCATCGTCTAAAAATTGGCAATTCCCCAGAAAAGAACTGGTTTAAAAACAAAAATTTTAACCTTCATTAACTTTCCAAGACTGGTGCTTTACGTCGTTGAAATAGAAGAGGCATTCAAGGAAATGATTAAAGAACATCATGGGGTACTGCACTAGGAGAATGTCGACCTGAAAAAGGATATTAATAAGCAAACAAATGCCAAGCATACATGCAGTAAGTAACCAGGCAGAATTCAGCGTACTTTCGAATGCCTAAACAAAAAGTTAGGATATAGACTAAACGCGCAAAATGAGACCTACATCTCTCAGGATCTAACAGAGCAGTGACAAAGCGGTATATAATCTAAAAGCTTAAAATTTACCCGAGTTAAAAAATAAAATTATGAAAGTGACTTACCGAACCCTCCCACTTCAAAAACTGTTCCTTAATCAGATTTGTAAGAAGCATCAGTGTTTGGTGACGAACAAGAACTGAAGGATCTTTTAAGCAAGATGCAAGTATTGTGGAGTAACGATCCACCAAGAGCGTGTACCTAAACAAAATAATTATATCCAAAGGAACAAAAAATCACTTGCCTAATGCACAAATCGCAGACAGCAACCACAATGTTGTTGCGAACGAAATGATCATGATTCACCTTCAGTTGTCTAATGAACACCGGAACGCATTTCTTGGCTAATTTTTCATCCTGAAACGAGTACGGGGCTTTATCATACATATCTAAAAAAACTAAAAAAATATATAAAACCTGCAGGCAAAGTTTTCCGAGCGTTAGAACAGCGTGGGCCCTCACTGTCCTCGTCAAAAGTTCGGCTCTAAGAATACGATTCTCAATCTTCATAATGAAGACGCTGCTGATACGATCAGCTTCGCTCGCATTGACAGTGCCTTGCGAATCAGGAACATTGTTACAATTTGGATTTGGAGAGAAAGCTTTTGGAGTAGGCATTACGCTCCCTAAAAGCCTTATAATAAATCCTGCGATTACAATGAAAAAAATGAACTACCATCACAAATACCCTTAAGAACATCTGAGGCAATGATGACTTTAAGTAGCTTGAATATTTTTTTATTGATCAAAGAAGGCGTATATTGGACACACTCTCCGATAGAACTTATTATTCTCACTAACTTGTCGCATTGCTTCCTAAAATTTGTGTGACATACATGATAAAAAAAAGTTGTCAAAAATACTTGTTATCTTCCGTCATAATTCCTCCCATAGAGGAAAATTTTGCTGCAATTTGGGAAGTCACGTTGCTGTTTTCCGAATTAGTAAGCGGCATGTCACTGTAGATTATTGAATCAAGCTCTTCTAATGATTTGGAGAACCATGTCCTATTGAATTGGGAGATCACAAATGAGCCAGGCGCTTCTTCTCCAATCCCATCACAAATTCGGGCAAAGGCATAATACGTAGCTGAGATGTGCACACCATTAATCCTTCAATAAGCTATCAATAAAAAACCGCTTCGACTTAATCGTGCGAATTGCCTGTAACATGAAAGTGACTGTGCCATCTTCTCTTTAAGCGCTTCCCTATGTTCTTTTTTCAACACTTTTGCCCGGTTTGCCAAGATTTTAGATATGTAACTGAGCAAGCTACCAGAAGAATTCAGATTTAAACGGGATAACCACAGATCAGCCGCCTTCGTAGGATCCACCTAAAATTTCACTTTCTGTGTAATACACTGAGGAAAAATTTACTTCAAGAAATGCAGACAGTTCCCCAAGAAGCATCCACGCAGCATTGGCGTGTTCTTTATCGTTTGTTTTTCCTTCAAGCGTTTTCACAAGACGTTGTGGAAAATTATTTTCCCTATGCTGAAATACGAGACATCGAAGGAGAAGTCGTCTAAAATATATTACGACAGATGGAATCACCTAAGTAACAGATTCTCACTTTAGTCCAGTTTGCTGTTCAATGGAATAGAGAAGCCTCCAAGTGACATCATTAGCGGAATCATGAATGATCGGCGTGATAATGACCTCCTAAAAAGATTAGTGTCAATTTGAGAGTTCGTTAAGAAGAACTAACGGATATGAGCCTTGAGCAAAATTGTTGCACCCCTAATTCCCTGTCTACGATGAGATTCATCACCGAATCTAACCAAGCTGTTTCGATCTCCTTTATATTGTTTGTGCTCTGCAGCAGTCTAGTCAGAGATTCGGCAGCCTGCTTACGAACACTAAGTGAGGTATCCCGACATCTCGCCTAAAAGAAGAAAGTCACAACGAGAAAAAAAGAAGAAAAACAAGACCTCCAATTTTTCCAGACAAGCCCCTATCAATTGCCGATCTTTGAAGTAGAGAAACAGAGCTTCAACAGTCGCAATGGCCAGTTTGCGAGGATTGACCTAGAGTGTCAAGCAAATTAAAGATTAAAATTTTTCGACTCAGATTATCTCAAAGAAATACCCTTTCATCTTCACATCGTGCTAAAAGAATATTCATCAGTGCGTTAGGAGTAGGCTGCTCTTCCATAACAGGTGTCGGATTCCGATGAGAACAAATCACTTCACCACTTTCAGCAATAGTTATCTCCTCCATTGGTTGATGATTGGCTTGAGAATCTTGAGCCTGAGATGGACGAACAAAATTATGAGCTTCGACTTCGTGAATTTCTTCCATCTAAAAAACAAAAATAACCAAAGCAAAAATAGTGATAGAAACTAGAGAAGAAAGATTTAGAGAACCGACCAACTTTCTTGCTTCTTCAATTAACTCGGTGACCAAGTGGCCCGAAGAAATTATAGATTGAACCACTCGAATTGCTTTGCAAACGACCACTGGAGTTCTGTCTAACAGTGCTTGAACGACAATAGAAAGAGCATCTTTATCCGTGATTTCTTCGGTGGAATAAATTTTGGCCTTCTCATATAGCTCTGCAAGGGCTGTTTTGCAGGCTTCATCCATTGCTGAATGTTGCTCCATTGCTGAATGTTGCTCTACTGCTGAATGTTGCTCTACTGCTGAATGTTGCTCTACTGCTGAATGTTCTTCCACTGTGTTTTCTTGTTCCATCACATCCTCTTCTTCCATTGTGTTTTCTTGTTCCATCGTATCCTCTTTTTCCATTGTTTTTGTTTTCTAAAGAGTAGAATGTTCGATCTAAAAAAAATCCGACGAGACTGCGAGACTCGCAGGTAGTGAGTATAAGTAGTTGTCAAGCTTTGTCAGTGAAATAATCTTTTGAGTTGGCAAGTTGGTTGCACCTCGAAGGAACAATAGTGAGAAAGAGACAAATTAATGAGGAATAGAAACTTCGAATCGAACAATTGCGCCCTAGAATGGTTTCTTTGCGAGAAATCAGCGACCTTTAAAAACAAACTATGTAAAGCGATTTTTTTTAATCTTAGAGACACGCACGGTTCATATTATGGACTGAAGGAACTAAAAGCAAAAGTTTTGTGGTGACATATACCACAATGAAAGCTGGCAAAATTTATTGAAGAAAAAAACAGATGTTATCCACTAATGTCAGACCAAAATCTCTATGCAAAACTTGGATAGCAAGTTTAAGATTCCACAACATAATCAAATAAGCTTCCTTGTGCTTGTAAAACTGATCTTACAGTAACTAAATTGTCTTAATATAAGTGTCTGTTCTATATGCTTTAGCTGTTCTATCACTTTTGATGCGAGAATGTATCTAGTCATATTTTGCTCCACACCTAAAAGTGTTGCTTAGCAACTTTTTATCTTAAGTAAACATAAATCTTAAAAATCATGTCCTCATCCCGCATATACAGTCAACCCTCGATTTACTGATCCCCCCTTTTTTTTAAATGACCCCCCCCCCCTAAAATGTTAGACCTATGTCTCTGAGACCTATGTCACCTGTGTCTCTGAGGCAAAAATCGTAAAGAAACTGAATTTGCCAGTCGTTTTTTAAAAAGCTAACATATTGCCGTCAAAAAGCCAAACCTCCTTTTGAAAAAATGGTGTCGCTGAATTGAGGTTTGGCTTTTCTTAAGGCGAGATTGTTGAGTTGTTAAAAGACGACTGGCACATTCAGTTTCCTTAAGATTTGTTACCTTAGAGACACACAAGTCAATATTGATAAAAAAATGTCAAAAATTGAGGTAAAAAAATGGTCGGACCTAGCAGTGGATCTGATATTTTGAGGAGGTGGGGGTAGAGTCATTAAATCGAGCTTTGACCGTAGGTGGTTTAAAACTTTTATGTTCCTCAATAGATATGGATCAACGGCCTCCCTCTTCTAGACCAAAGACATCTAGCGGACGTCCAGGAACATCAGCCAGAAGACCTAAAACTGCTGGAAGAGGTGGTAAATATTTTTATTTTAAAAAATTTCACCAAACTCATACAGTCAACTATTGATGTAGTGCTCAACCACAATTTCGTTTAAAAAAAAAAGCCAAACCTCGATTTAGCGACATCCTTTTTCAAAAAGAGGTCTGATTTTATTGACGGCAATAATGCTGACTTTATGAAATACTACTGGAAAATTTAGAATCCTTAGGATTTGTTGCCTCAGAGACAAACAAGTCAATACTGACAAAAGATGTCGAAAATTGTGGAAAAAAGTGGTCGGACCAAGCGGTGAAGAACACGACAACATTTTACTGCAACAAAATTGTGCGTACGACAATATTTTATCGTCTTTATTAGTCTATCTTTTCTGTTTCTTCTCTTGTGATGATGAACCCAACTAGATATCAGTCATATGTTGTAAGCTTAAGAAATTAAATTTGACTTAGGCGAATATGTTAGTAACTAACTGCAATGGCGCCTTTTTAGCAATTGGGTTTACAACTGATGACTATGCCTTAAATACTTTTTTTATCGAGTCATGTCAACTTTTTTAGAGGTTTTTTGAGGGGGTCAAAAGAATAATTAAATATAATATAATTCAATATTTTTAGTTTTTTAACCCCTTCATAGAGGACAATTTATTTTGAAACACACGGATCTTCTTGCAAGACGCAAAATTTTCAAAACAATTTTATTTCAACAAATTTTAAATACCTTGAAATAGTGTTTGGTTTCATAGGAATGCCCATTGATAGCCTCAGTGCCCTTAGTCTCATTTAGATGGTGGCCTCCCTCTTCTTGTGTGTCTTCGCTTAAACCTTGGTCATATTTTTTGTCCTCGTCGTGGACTCCATGTCCGCTAGTGTCGTCGCCGAGGTCACCATCTTCTCGTGTGTCCTTGCGATCTTTATAAGATCGCAAAACCATAAACCATATAAGTAAGCTGTTATACAAAAAATTGGACACAACGGTCCTCAAAAGCAAAATTTTTTTTGGCGCCAATTCAAAAAGCGTGGCGGACACATGCCAGATACTATATTTGGATAAACAGTCGTTTTTTTGCTGAGAAATTGGTGTTTGGTTATGCACAAAGAGAGATACACTAATTAAGACGGTAAAATTTGTTGCAGATAGAATTATATCGAGGTAGAATTTTGTAATGTATCCTGGTGGTAGGTAGAACTTTTTTTGGGGGAGGGGAGAAACACTACATCAAGATTATACTGTACATTTAAGGAAAAATTAAACCTTTGACGATTATTATTACAGATGGAGAGAGGCCATCAACGAGACAATTATCAGTCCGTCCACCTAGTCGATTGGGAGCGGAAGTAACAAACTCCGAAAATGTAGCAATTTCCGAAAGAGCAAGTACGTTCAATTCGGGGATGTATACTTTTAGTCAAAAAGCAGACATGTCAGAGTGATGCTGTGTCTCAAGATGGATACATGACGTTTTTGACGAAACGTATACACACCCTCATTTCTATGAAAATCATGCCAACTTTTTCTTACCTTTTATGTAATTTGTTTAGTGTCTAGAGGAAATCCAATCAATCCACCTGTTTCTGCAACGGTATGAATGGCGACATTTGTCACTTTTCGACGTTTCTATAGCGTGACATTTGTCACATTGTAGAGATGCTTCCTTTTTTCTAACATTGCGTCGATTTAATATTTTTGGACCAGTGCTATAAATCACACCGCACCGTGCACCGGTCCGGTGCCGATGCTGCGTTACCTATTTTTTAGTTTACCGAAAATGCTTATAGACGAATTCTATCGTAACAATAGCATAAAATAAAAAAATTTAACTAGCAACAAAGGCCTTTTTCACATTTAAAGTTTGTCTGGTCGAAGTATAAAGTGATCCTGTCTAGTGCATTAACTTCAAACTTATTGTTTTCAGGGGATGCGATCCATGAGCAGAAGCAACCAGAGGTATTATTCCAACAATATTCCTTTTTGTTGGTATACGGCCAGTTAGCGACGTATTTTAACTGTCAGTTCACACACATTCTTTAAAAATAATTTTGTTTCCAATGGGTTTATTTTAATTATGAATGTTCACTTATGCACCAACAGCAGCCGTGCTGGATGGTCTATGCACCAAGCAAACTGAGTGGATGTTCATTTGGTGTAATTTTTATTGTCATTTTAGGTTCTCTTTTTTCGCTGTACTAATCAGAGCATTTTAAAGAAGGTTTGGAGACGCTGAAATGTCTTTCGAGTGATACAGTCGACTCTCGTGATAGTGACCTCCCCCAAAAGTGCGACCCAGCGCTGGGTCCAAAAATAGAAAATAAACCTCGATTTAATGACACCCTTTTTTCAAAAAAAAAAAGTATCGTTAAATCCTAAAAAGGTCATTTACTTTGGCCAAACCTTCCTTATAATATTCTAATTGGTTTGTTAGAGGGATTTTTATAGAAACTAAAAGTGTTAAAAAATAAAATGGCACTAAATGGGCATCCACTTGGTTTGGTTGGTGTACAGATGCATAGACGAACGTTCAAAATTACGAGAATTCCATCTGATACAAAGTTCATTAAAAAATGTGCGGAATGACCGCTAGAAAAGCGTCGCTAATTGACCGTTCTATTTTTTGTCATTTGAGCTGGCCAATATGGCCAATTTGTGAGGAAACGGTTAACTAACCTTGTTACAATATATTTAGACCAGCTTCATTAGTAATGAGACCAAACACAGGAGTTAATCAACAATACTTTCCAATACCTCCAGGAACTGGCCAACAAAGACCTGTCACTCAACAAGGTTGAAGCACTTGGAATCGGCTACTTCATTATATTTCATTCACTTGTTTTAGGTGTCAGTGGTGTGCGTACTCAGAGCCGTATGGGCTGTAGGTTTCAGAATTGCTTCACTTATATGAGGCATTTATGTGGAGTATCTTTTTCCAGCTACTATGGGCAGTAGGCAGGTCCTTGACAAGACGTGAGTCCTTTTTCTGAAAATATTTCCTTTTGGTCATGACCAAAACGCTTTTTCAGATACTACATAGCTCTTCTGAACAATCAACTCAGACGTTTAGAAGTTGAAATTGATTCGCTGGTGAACGAACTTGACAAGACCGAAAAGGGCCAACAAAATTTGTTGTTTTATGAGCAAAAGTTTGAATTTGCTCTATGGGTTTTGAAGTAAAAGCCTTATGCTCTCATTTAGGGCAGAAGAACAAGCCAACGAGCTCAAAGAGCTACAAGGCGAATTATCCGATTTAAATCTGGTAATTGCATTTTTTTGGTAAAAAAAACTCTCATGTAAACCATAAACATTAGATTATTGATCGGCAGAACACAAATGCCGATCTAAGAGGTGATAATTATGGCTTGACAAACACCTCCAAAAAGCACCATTTCAGACTTAGAATTTGAACTGCTCGAGGCACAAAAGTCGAATGAAGAACTAACAGTGGCAGTGGAAGAGCTGTTCCAAGAGCGCCGAGAAAAAGAAGATTTTATTCAACAGCTTGAAGAAAGAATTCAGCGTGTTCGACGACAAAACGACGAACAAATAAATAATCTCGTGGGGCAGTTTTGTATAAATCATAAATTTAATCGAATAATTGCAAGGGAAATTTAGGAACCCAGCATAAAAGAGGAGTTTGAAAGAGTAAAAGAAGCGACAGAGAGTTTGAGACACGAGCTGGAAGAACAACAACAAAAAGTAGAGCAATTGAACAAGACGAAAGAGGAGCTGGACTTGGCGCTGGGAAATTCACAGCTAAAACAGCAAGCTTGTAGGCGAATTTATTTCCTTTAAGTTCTGGCTTTCTTGTATTCTATTTAAGCTGTGTTGGAAGAGCAAATTTATGAGCTGGAAGAAAAAAAGAACACAATAATGAAGGAGTTGAATTCTGAAGGAACTCCGGAGGAACAGCGACAAAACCTAATTAATCGAATTCAAAAAGACAATGAGGTTGAAATTGAAGAAAATTCGATTTCACTTGTTTCTTGTTTAGGAAATCGCCCATATGCAAGTCCAGTAACATATTCTTTAAACTTAACTTTGTTATCCAGCATCTTAACCACATTTAGGTTACAAGAAATGAATGAGAGAATGGCCCAAGCCCAAGAAGTAAACTTTTTTCTTTTCATAGAAGTGTGGAACTAGGAAATTTTAGGAACTAAGAGAGTTTGAAAGTGAATTTGAAATCTTAATTGGAGACAAGAGCGAAAGGTTTCGCGAGTTGAAAAACCGTGATGCTCATATGTAGGAGTATTGAACTGTTTATTTTAATAACATCAATGTTTTAGGGAGTCGTTTTTGGAGTCATTTGGTTTGTACACACTTCTTTGGCCGCAGCTCAATTTTCGCTGGAATATTTTTGTATTATAAAAGTTTCCTTTTATCGAAAATATCGAAAGCTTTCTGCAAACGTGCACAGGCGGACATAAAGCAAACTTTTAACAAATTCATTATCTTCATATTCCTATCATCAATCCGTCTTCTTTTTGGTGGACAAACGGAAACTTAGGCAAATAATGTTGCACTTTTTAAGAATTTCGTACGCTTGAGTGACGTTCACGAACTAAAACCTTCAGGCTTTTTTCAGCCTCTTTCTATCTACTATACTAAAAAGGCTACTTGATGTCTTTGTCAGGGAAGCGGACAAATACCCTCAAAGAGTATCTTACACCAAGTATCTCAAGACGCCACACCAATACAAGCCGTATACTAGCCAAGCAAAGTAAATGCCCACTCGGTGGATGCCCATTTGGAATATACGAATATCCACTTGATGCAACTTTTTACTTCTGGGTTATGTTTTTAGGAAATTCTAATTAGAGTATAGCTCATTATCTATACAAGACACACTCTAAGGGATGGTCATGCCTAAATCTTATAAAGGAAATTGATTGTATTCTATTCGTGCGAAGATATTAGCCGCGGCCAAATGAGTAGTAACGATTTATTTTCCTTTTTATCATACAGTCGAGTCTCGATGCAGTGTACAGGGTGTACCCTGGGCTAGTATGAACTATTAACTTTTACCTTTGCCTTTTACCCGCAGTGGTAATAACTATTTGCCGTTACTAGTACTTTTATTGGTATTAACTATTTATCTAAAGGTAAATATAAAGCTAACGGTAAAAACCACAAGGGAAATATTTTTTGGTCAATACAAGTGGTCCTGCGCGAATTCAAAATTTTTAAATTGGAATACAGTTGAACTTCCATAACCCATCACCCGTGGGGCTGACGAAAGGTGATATGTTGTAGAGGGTGACGGGTTATCTCGGGTAAGCTTTGCTAACTTAAAATATTCATATTTACCTACTCAAATCTCTATTTCGACAACTTCTCAAATTTCAAATTGATCGATAGGACGAGCGCTTCTTTCATTTCATCACAGATTGCTGGCTTGAGTTGAGCTCGCTTTGCACTGTCACCTTATTCGATCGCCTTCAAATTTGCATCTTTGTACTTGACAGTCTCATTGAGTAAAATTATTGATACCAGCCTTGGGGTCCGTCTATAGATGTACACTATACCCAAGTTCGAATAAAAAGAGTTTACTGAAGTTGGGATCGACAACAGGTGCCCATTACATTGGGTTTACACTATAGCTGGTCTTGACTGTGAGTAATTTGTTGGCTATGCAACTATTACACAAATTTTAGAGAGCCTTAGTGCGGAAGTGGAGGCCAAGATCAGCACTTTTTCGACAGAAGTGGTCAAATTACTCAACTTGATATCTATAAACTGCCGTCACAATGAATTGTCAGCAAATATATCGGGCTTGGATGAGTATATTTTCAAGTAAAGATTTTACAGGTTCATTATAATTTTTTAATTGTCAATCTAGCTCAAGACTATCCGACTCAAGTGCCAGTGCAGCCGAATTGCAGGATTGTAAGGCTCTCTTTTTGGATTTTTTTTTTCACAAATTTTGCTGATATGTTAGTGCATGTACGCCTGCAAGAAGAATTGATTTCTTTACAAATGACTGAATCACGGCTGCACCAGGAATTAGAAGGAATGCGCAAAATACAAATGGATATCAAAGAAAGTGGCCATCTTGTGGACATCGACTCATTAAAAGAAGGAATGGCAGTTAAACAGAGGGTTTGTTTCAAAATATCCAGCGGAAAACAATTCAAACCAAGTAAAATTTATTTAGGAAATGGAAGATAAGAGTCGTCGGTTAAAAGAAACCATTTTCCAAGAAAAGCTGGAAAATGACAATCTCCGCCAACAAATCGAAGTCACCGAACAAGAATTAGCGCAAAATTCAGCCTATTCCAAGGTAGATTGTTTTTTAAATTTTAATCCTAACGCTTCTTTGCAGATGAAAGAACTGAAAAAGGTATTTTCTCGTTACATGACTATTCTTTTAGCTTTTAATATCGTCTTATTATTATTTAGAGAGTTGATGTAGCTGAAGAAGAAAAGCGGTTACTGAGGGAAAAATTAGATGCCCAAATCGCCAAAAACGACTACGAACCATTAAAACAGGAGGTATAAATTTTGTACGTGAGCGTTTTCGTCCAAGAATTCACGGCTGTACACCATAACTTACGCGAAAATTTGTTAAGAGGTACATTTGTTACGCGGTCACTTTGTTACGCCACAAAAACTTGCATTTATTTATTTACAGTACTCATTTTTGAAAGCATTTTTTTTTAATTCTGAGGCACCCAAGCAGGCAAAAAGAACCTCAGGAATCCGAATTTGAAAAAAGAATTTTAAAAAGAGACTTGCTTGCTGTAAAAAAGTAAGGCGGTCAGACTCACAAGTTGTCAATCACAACACTATCTTTATTTATTTATTTTACCTTCAAATTTCCAGGCTCTTCGACTACGTTTGGAATACAACAATGCGTTGGTGCAATCATACGGCAATATAAGTGGTTCTATTCGATGACTCTTCTCTGGCGACTCTAGAAGAGAAGACTCATGTCATCTACATTTTTCAAGTTCAAATAAATTCTTTCGAAAACAATCAATTATGTTATCTGTTGCGACCCGTCGCAAATTAGAATTATTTAGTCTTGTATTGTAACATTTATTGATCAAAAGCTCCTTGTCTATTGGCCCAAGTTTTTCTTTCTCTCATACACTCTCAAAAATAAGAAGTCTCTCTCCTCGCAAATCTGTGGGAGGAGAGGCTTCCTTGGGGCAATACAGAAAAGCTCTTCACTTCTTCAATCTATCTTTCTTGCTTTTGCCTGTGATCAATATTTCTTAACAAATAAATTTATTGGGAAATTGGGCTATATCAGACTCACAAGTTGTCAAAAAGGACCTCAGGAACCCGAATTTGAAAAAAGATTGTTTCCACCACTAGACCAACATATTATCCAGCCCAAGCTCAATAGTTATCTTTTTATGTGAACTAGGGTACCCTGTAGAAACAGAAAAAATAATTTAAAGAAACGCTTCGCGTTCGGCCTGAGCCTAGAGCAACGCTTACGCGTTGCTTCCTTGGTCAGATTTACACTTTGGTACAGGGTACCTTGTGAAAAAACAGTACCCTGGGAGGAGAGTACCCGGGGGAAAAAAATTCCCTGGGGAGGCAGTAACCTGGAGAGGCCGTACCCCGGGGATAATACCCTGGAGAGGCAGTACCCTGAGGATAATACCTTGGGGATTGTACCTTGGGGAAAGTACCCTGAGGATAATACCCTGGGGAAAGTACCCTGAGGATAATACTCTGGGGATAGTACCCTTTGTTCCTGGGCCCTTGCCCCGGGGTCCTTACACCTGGGTCTTTACTTCTGGACCCTTACCCTTGGGCCTTGCCTCTGGATCCTTACCCTTGGACACTGGCCCCTGGGTCCTTGCCCTTATGTCCTTACCATTGGAACCTTGCCCCTGACCCTTACTCCTGGGTCTTTTCCCTTGGACCTTTATCCCTGGGTCTTTTCCACTGGACCTTTAACCCCTGGGTCCTTTCACTTGGACCCTTGCCCCTGGGTCCTTCCCCCCGGATCCTTACCTCTGAGTCCTTATCCCGGGGTCCTTACTCTTGAACCTTTTGCCCCAGGCTCCTTACACCTGGGTCTTTACTTTTACCCTTGGCTCCTTGCTCCTGGGTCCTTTCCCTTGGACCTTTACCCCTGGGTCTTTTCCCCTGGACCTTTACCCCTGGGTCCTTTCACTTGGACCCTTGCCCCTGGTTCTTTACCCTTACCCTTGGGCCCTTACCCTTGGACTCTTACCCCTGGGTCCTTGCTCCGGAGTCCTTTCACTTGGACCCTTGCCCCTGGTTCTTTACCCTTACCCTTGGGCCCTTACCCTTGGACTCTTACCCCTGGGTCCTTGCTCCGGAGTCCTTTCACTTGGACCCTTGCCCCTGGTTCTTTACCCTTACCCTTGGGCCCTTACCCTTGGACTCTTACCCCTGGGTCCTTGCTCCGGAGTCCTTTCACTTGGACCCTTGCCCCTGGTTCTTTACCCTTACCCTTGGGCCCTTACCCTTGGACTCTTACCCCTGGGTCCTTGCTCCGGAGTCCTTTCACTTGGACCCTTGCCCCCGGGTCTTTGTCCCTGGGTCTTTGTCCCTGGGTCTTTGTCCCTGGGTCTTTGCCCCTGGACTCTTGCCCCTTGGTCTTTACCCTTACCCTTGGACCCTTGCCCCTGGAACCTTACCCCCGGGTCTAACTAGATAACGATAACTAGAACCTTCGGTTATATTATATGGAATATTTTTATTATTTTTTTCATTACTTATAGTACTCGACAAAATATTATTATTTTCATCTATATTGGTGTTATAAAGTAGCAGTTTGGATTCCAAATTCGAAATATTAATCTCTCCATCTAACTTTATCATAGCTATTTCATAATTTTTATCTAATATTTTCTTTGGTAATGAATAATACTCAAAAGTTTTATTGCTGGAAGTTAAATGTAGATTTAAGTAAACCATTTAATTATTGAAAAATTTTTTGAAAAATAGTTGATGTGTACGTACACTCCGTATCATATTTATGGAGCCACCCCTGATTTTGCAGTTTTGAGCTGTTCCCACCAGCTCCCTACAATAAGTTCTTTATAAAAAGATGTATTCTGTTAAAAAATGTGGTTTTATGCAAAAAAACCGATTTCTAAAAGAGCGGACCGAAAATATTCTTCGAAAACAAAAAACTGCCCGTATCATATATATGGAGCCACTTACTGTTTTATCTTGTTTTGCCTTCTCCTATTGTGTTTTGATGCATCTGAAATTGCTCTACTAATGTTTATTATCCTTCTTTGGATAATGCTCAGCGGTACAAAGCTTTCTGAGTTCGAGCAAGGTCAAATTGTTGCATTTCGAGCAGAGGGAAAAGG